>JAQNBH010000007.1:2304678-2614678 GCA_028752905.1 Cladorhizidae sp. MBARI D1340-BT2
TAAGCCAGGCAACGCCACATCAAATGACAGTATTTTAAGTACCTCTGCAGGTCAGAAACGTGGAGCAGCAGATAGTCGAGTAGAAGGCGAAAGTACTCCTAAACGTGTTCGTTCCTGTGCATACTGTAAAGAAATTGGACACTTCAAAACTAAAAGGGGAGTGATAACATGTCCAAAACTTCTTGAAGAGACAGGGAATGAAATATAACTGTCTTTTTACTGGGACACTTATTTTCCAAATAACGCCCACCTTAATTATATATTCATTGTCTTATATCTTCCAATTAATTTCGAATTATAATAAAAATATGATTGCAAAATCAAATTTACACATTGTAGTATGGTTTGAACCAAAAAAAGAAAAATTGATGTATATAGCCTTCCCTTGGAGGGTCACATATAATTACTCCAATCAGAACTGATAACCATGCACTATGTTACCACAAAGAGAAAGCAAATGAGTAAATCCACTGCAGAACTCGCAGGATACTTCCCACTCTACTCCTTGTTACACCCACGCATCCTGTGTGAAATGCTGTATGCAAACCTACACTTCTCAATTCTGCTCTTTCCTGGAAAGTTGTGGAAGCTCATGATATGGAACTCAGTCTTTTTCCAAGAAAACATGCACTCCACAGTTGTATATGTGGTCAGATCTTGGAAGCTTGTGGCCGAGCAAGTAACACCACCAATACCTGATAATTATGTTGTGCACTGACTTTATTTTCAAATGATACAAATCAGTTGGACACTGACTGTAGCCCACTGGATGTAACTAGCAGCAAATATCACCTCACAAAAGCCACCAATTCTTATACAATTAACATCAGCACACACAAACAACATAATATTCATCACATCCACAGAGGTCACCAATATGGACAAATAATATTGGTCAATATACTGGTCAGACTTCAACTGAGTCTATAACACAATGAACTATGACCATGTTTAGAACCAGTCATATTGCTATACATCAGGCAAGAATATTAGATGATGTCAGAGGTTTGAATATACCAACCACTTTTTCCCACTCCCCCCCTCCCCCCCCCTCCCCCTCCCCCTCCAACACATACACATACACATACCCGACATTCTACTTTAAGGTGGAATAGACATACCTGCAGTAGAATTCCCCCCTTGCCCCACCCACCCTACCCTGTGATTGGACTTTTGGTTGCTGAAATGTTTTGACTAAATTATCTAACTCTAGACTGTCCTCACTTGTGGCATGCGGCTATTGTGTCTGATCTGGCATGACAGCCCACGAAGGAAATTTTGCTGAAATAGAGGGAGAGATTATGTACATTATCGGTATTCCCATATAGTTATATACCAGAGTATTATTACTAAACTGGGTCCTACCCCACCCTCCCACCATTTAACATCATCAGTTTTGTTTAAGATTTACTTTTATTCTTATTGTTGCGTGTTGTGCTGACCAGAAAAACAACAATTTAAACTACTAGGATTTTGGGACCGAATGTTCATGTGCAGCATGGTACATTTTGACTCTATATTGACAACTCATTTGATACAATAACAGTGCTACAAAAATATTGACTTACTGAATAGGCAGCAGTTCCAACCATTTGGTCAAGTAGTTGGCCCATGTAATAATCCCTTCATTTCCTGTTTTCTATTTCAGAAAGGGCCCAATCATATCCACACCAACCTGCATTAATACTAATTATCCACACCTAAGGTTCAACTTCAATGTATGAAGTAAGTAGTTTTCCTACAACCCCAGTTGTGAGCAATTAGAAATGCTTGGACCAATAGCTACATCTTTTCACATCATAAAAGAAGAATTAATGCTACCATGTGCTCTGCTGAGAAGCATAAATTAGCAGGAAGATGCTAAAGTCAGGAAGTTCAGTTCTTGGAACTCTGTACCTTCCTTCCAGGAAAAGCTACCTTCTGGAAACATTAACTTTCAGGAAGCCTCTGGTTACTTCTAAGAAGTGTTTAAACTAGAATCTTCAGAATCACTGGAATCTATATCACCACATTCACCCGACTAATTAATTTATAATTGTCTAATATCACCACTCCCAAACACCATACCACTGTGTTGGAGTGCAATTCTATAAAGGTCACAGTACACCGGTGCTGGTAGAGTTAAACTAAGTCCAAAACAAAGTCGAATATAATTGTCTATTAGAGAGAACTGCTGAAGTCACTTTCTTAACTAATAATTTGGTTCAGGCAAATAAGTAGAGCACTAATTATTATTACTCGACCAAATCCCAATATGTCTCCAAAATTAAGTGCTTTTAAAGCTGACTTTAGGTGAGGGGGGCTGATCGTATTTTTAATTTCTTGTGGTTAAAACTTTAGAGCTCCGTAGATTCTGCCAACTTCATGGTATGGACTTGATATATAGCTCAAAAGATAGGTCTCTCTGTGTGCTCTCTTTTGATACTAAAATATGTTTCAAAGATATAACTATAGGCAAGTTACTAGACCCTAAAGTGGGGGACAAAAACCTGCATCCCAAAATAGCCGTCCAAAATAACTCCCGTGCAAAAAAAATTAAAATTGGTACGAGTGGCTAGAGGAAGGGGGGAAAATCTTAATTCTATACTTAATTCAATAATAATAATAATAATAGTAATAATAATAATAATAATAATAATAATAATAATAATAATAATAATAATAATAATAATAATAATAATAATAATAATAATAATAATAATAATAATAATAATAATAATAATAATAATAATAATAATAATAATAATAATAATAATAATAATAATAATAATAATAATAATAATAATAATAATAATAATAATAATAATAATAATAATAATAATAATAATAATAATAATAATAATAATAATAATAATAATAATAATAATAATAATAATAATAATAATAATAATAATAATAATAATAATAATAATAATAATAATAATAATAATAATAATAATAATAATAATAATAATAATAATAATAATAATAATAATAATAATAATAATAATAATAATAATAATAATAATAATAATAATAATAATAATAATAATAATAATAATAATAATAATAATAATAATAATAATAATAATAATAATAATAATAATAATAATAATAATAATAATAATAATAATAATAATAATAATAATAATAATAATAATAATAATAATAATAATAATAATAATAATAATAATAATAATAATAATAATAATAATAATAATAATAATAATAATAATAATAATAATAATAATAATAATAATAATAATAATAATAATAATAATAATAATAATAATAATTGCGATCCAGCGTGGGAACACTGCAGCGGTGTTAGGAACTTGTCAGTATACTAGTGATGACTATTTCTTACTTAAATTAGCTATATAGCTAGTTCTTTATTGGTAGTTATATATAGGGCAATATCTATATATATATATATATATATAATTATGTATAATATATTTATATAGTAGTAAAAAAATTTTTTTTAAAAAATAAAAAATATAAAAAAATTTAAAAAAAATAAAAAAATAAAAATAATATGACTCAATTCAGTGTACCATCTTGAGTGAGATCACCAACATTCCTCTCAACACTAAAGATCAACAAGCTTGGTCTCAGGCATCACTTCCAGTGAAGTTTGGTGGTTTGGGGATCAGAAGTGCTGTGATGCTTGCACCTTCCGCCTTTTTGGCATCTGCTTCAGGTGCTTTTGATCTTATCCACCAGATTCTTCCGGACTACCTAGGTGATTCAAAGTACTCTGAATTTGAAGATGGTTTGGAAATTTGGTGTCGAGGTCATAGCTGTGAGCCACCATCTGATCCTAGGTCCTTCCAACAGAAAGCCTGGGATGGTCCTCATGTTCAGGCTTCTTTTGATTCCCTCCTGAACTCGAGTGTGGATCTAGCTTCACGGGTACGTATTCAGGCTGCAGCTAGGAAAGAGTCAGGGGCTTGGATCCATGCCCTTCCCATGTCATCCTTAGGCCTCCGAATGGATGATGATGTGATTAGGGTGGCTACTGGTTTGCGTTTGGGTGTTCCTCTCTGTCATCCCCACAATTGTCTGCAGTGTGGATCCCAAGTGAATCAGTTTGGCACTCATGAATGGTCTCAACTGTCGGAGGAGTCAAGGTCGTTTCTCGAGGCATGCAGCTGTAAATGACATTATTCATAGATCACTAGCTTCCATAAATATTCCCTCTCACCTGGAGCCTTCAGGCATTTCTCGCTCGGATGGCAAGCGTCCTGATGGAGCTTCCATTGTCCCCTGGAAGAATGGCCGTATCCTTGTGTGGGATGCTACATGTGTGGACAACTTTGCTCCATCCTATGCCAACTTATTACATGAAGGTCCTGGGGCAGTGGCAAACAGAGCCGAGTCCCTGAAAAAGGAAAAATACGGAAACATTGTTGCTACACACTTCTTTGTCCCAATTGGGATAGAGACCACTGGAGTGTTTGGAGGGGAGGCATCTTTGTTCCTTCGGGAGTTAGGTGGCCGTCTCAAAGCAAAGTGCGACAAACCACGTTCCCATCATTTTCTCCTCCAGAGAATTTCCAATTGCGATCCAGCGTGGGAACACTGCAGCGGTGTTAAGCACTAGTCGGTATACTAGTGATGACTATTCTTACTTAAATTAGCTAGCTAGTTCTTTATTGGTAGTTATATATAGGACGATATCTATATATATGTATAATATTATATATATTATATATTGTTTTATTTAAAAAAATTAAAAAAAATTAAAAAAAATTTAAAAAAATAAAAAAAATTAAAAATAAATTAAATAAATTAAATAAATAATAATAATAATAATAATAATAATAATAATAATAATAATAATAATAATAATAATAATAATAGTAATAATAGTAATAATAGTAATAATAGTAACAATAGTAATAGTAATAATAGTAATAGTAATAGTAGTAATAGTAATAGTAGTAATAGTAATAGTAGTAATAGTAGTAATAGTAATAGTAATAATAGTAATAGTAATAATAATAATAATAATAATAATAATAATAATAATAATCATTAATAATAATAATAATAACAACAATAATAACAATAATTATTGTTATTATTGTTGTTGTTGTTGGTGTTGTTGTTGTTGTTATTGTTGTTGCTGTTGTTGTTATTGCTGTTGTTATTGCTGTGGTTATTGTTGTTATTATTGTTGTTGTTATTGTTGTTGTTGTTGCTGTTATTATTGTTGTTGTTGTTATTGTTGTTGTTATTGTTTTTGTTATTGTTGTTGTTATTGTTATTATTGTTGTTGTTAGTATTGTTATTATTATTGTTGTTGTTGTTATTATTATTATTATTATTATTATTATTATTATTATTATTTATTTTTTTAGTATTATTAGCAGAAGGAACAAGTCACAGGCACATCAGCATTGACAGCAGCCATGAGGCAGAGATCATCGAAGTAGCACCTGTTGTTAACTATTAGATCGCTTAAAGACCCCAGCTGCCACAGATTTGTCACGAAAAAGAAAAATTATGTGTAATCCTTCCAATGGTGTGAAGAAGGGTAAGGGTTATGTTGCACAAAGTGTTTCACTGTCTTCACGGATTAAGGAATTCCCACATCAACATCTTTCTGCTGTTAAGGGTAAATTATTTTGTGGCTCATGCAGGGAATTTTTGTCTCTTAAGAAAAGTGTTATTATCTTGCATATGAAGTCTGCTAAACATGTTGCTGGATTAGACTGCTTAGCATCAAAAGATAAGAGAGAGAAAAACATAGCAGACATGTTGAAGGTGTATGACAAAGAAGTATATCCTTCTGGAGAGAATCTACCAGAAGCTATCATGCTAAAGTATTGACCTGTTTCCTAAATTGAATTTTTTCAGTAGTTTCTTGAAGAAAATTCCTACTTACTGGTAGTCAACATATATTTGAAATGATATCATTTGTTCAGCAGCAGGAAGGAAAAAAGGTGTGTTATGATATTAGGTTATATTTGATGGAATCACACATGTGTTTGAATCGCTACATTAATAATGAATGGTGCATCAAACAGCGTGTTGTGAAATTAATGTTTTTATGCAAAAAATAGGACTGGGAAAGAAGTGGCTCGACTATCCTTTCTACTGAGCTAGGAATTAGTAGCAACAAGATAGTAGCTGCAAAGCGTGATCGAGCATCCATAAATAATGTAGCTATCTGAACCAAAATTTGCCTAATGTTTTTATGTCGGTTGCTTTTCGCACACCATTGATCATGTCGATGAGAAATTTAAAACTCCCAAACTTGATACTTTTGCCAAGGGTTGGATTGTAATGTTTTCCAGAAGTCACAAAACCAAGCTAGCTTACCTATTCCCACGTATTCTACGACCAGATGGTGGTCAAAGTGGGAATGTTAGATAAAATTGAGTGGTGGAAGAGGCACTTAGAAGACCTACCTCATTGGTCAAGTGCATGTAAATTGTTATTACTCCTTCAACCATCTTCTGCTGCAGCTGAACGTGTTTTTTCTTTATTATCAAACAGCTTTACAGAGAGACAAACTAATGCACTGGAGAACTATATATATAGAAACCTCTGTTATGCTGCAGTACAATTCTAAATAGTTTTTATACTTCCAATTTTCATGAGTTTTATTATATTGATACTGGTGTTGGTGTAGGATTAGTTAACGGCAGTAAAATTTAATGGGTATGACACTATTGATGGTGAGAATAATAGACAAATTTAAAAATCCAAAAAATTATAATTATATATTTATTCTATATTATTATCACTTGAATATTTTTTAAATATTTTATTCATATACATATTCTATATAATATATTTATATTTTTCAGTGTTTATTTCATTATTATTGGCAGTTATTGTTGCATCCGGTTCACATGCCTGGACGCATGGGCCAGGTAGTGGTTTCTATTACATAAATAGCTCATGCCAATCTTAGCATCACATAAATTTTAACATTGAAATTTTTCTATTTTACCAAGAATTTTTTGAGAGTGTATTTTTAATATATATATATTATATATTTTTAAGATCAAAATCTAGTCATAAATATATGTATATTTTTAATATTATATTTAACTTGCTAACTTTCAGTGAACACTTCTAAATTCCAGTCTTTCCAGTGTCTTTTACTGACCTTACTCAGGTGCGGCTCTGATGGTCCTGCAAGTATGGATTTGGCCAGACCGCTTCCAATACATTGCTGAATTTATTGGTGTGGTTCATTAGGTGGCACATGTATTACGCCAGCTACGAACAGCACCAGTGAATGATCATTTAGTGCAATGCATCAAGTGAAATCGTATTTGCATTCCATATCTCACAAGAAGGACTGAACAACTTAATGATAGTCATATTTGTAAGGATCTAACAGACAAACTTACCATAATTCCTTAATTAAAATGTACCCTGAATTAGACTTGGCACAATTTATTAACTCAAACAAACTAGAATGCGCTCTAAATTAGATGGTGCAGCTAAGTTTCTCATGAAATAGATGGAATGTACACTTTGTAATCTAGGAAATCAGTAGTTTATTTGCTGTGTCATGGTCTTTCTAGGTAAGGATGAACAACATAGACAACAAGTATTCGGTAATCTAATACTTCTTTCTGTGGCACTAAAATATTATGTAAGCAATTGTGTGTTCAATAGTATTCTAAAAGCCACATCCAGACCGCACCATCTCCCTGGCTTAAACATACTAAAATTGCCTTAACTGCCTTGTTGCTGGAGATAAAAAGTAGAAATTTCATGGCTGTATTTAATCGGACAAACATAATTATATACACTGACAAGTACACAAGATTGGTTCATCCTCTTTCACACATGCAAAGCAAAAGGTAATCAAGTTAGGGGCATAGCATCAGTTAAGGTTGGAGCAATGGTGAGGGAAATGGCAATGCTCTTTAACTCTCTAACTGATGGATTTATTATTAAACACCACCTAGCTAACTGAAAATATACCTTTTATGTCAGCATTAGGTCCCTAGTAACTATACCATAATATGTTATAGCTTTTGTATTTATGAAAATTGTGGGAGGTAGGGGGGGGGGGGGGGGGTTACCATAGAAATATACAACAAAACCGCAATAAGGTGAATTTCATTTCAACTTGCTACTTCCTGCTTTAGTTTGTGTGAAAAGAACAGGCTAATCGATGTCTATTGGATATGGCTAGAGCCACAAAACAACAGGAAGGTTAGCAAATATAGGAAATGTTACTGAAGCTGATGTAGTCCTGCCAACTGCACAATGTTCTCTTTATCTAAACTTAAAGATTTAAAAATGCACCAATTAGTACTTTTTCTGTGGACTAACTGCAAATGAGGAAGCTGAAATAGCTTTTGCTATTCAAGCTCAGCTTAACAACTGCTATAGCTAAACTGACTTTCACAATGCCTTGTTCATAGCTGGTATTCTCAGCTCCATTCCAATCATCAGCTCGAGTGAGAAAGTTAGGCTTGCTTGAATGTAGGTCAGGCATGACTACTCCGACAGGCGATAGCAGAGTTTCAGGGTCAACACTGATTTGGTCAAGGCAAAAGGAGATACATCACTTTCTTTATAACTTCTTTCATTCTCAGAGAGTTCCATTCTGTCATCCAGAACCCAAGAAAGCATATCCTCCAAGGTTGGTCGACCGGATATTTGGACTGTTCGAATTCTGAACCGTCTGCTTTTTTCATTTTCCCCTTGGTTATCTTTCCGAATGTCTATGCACTTCATATTTGGTAGGCACGTCTTTACCGATTTTTTAACAACTATAGGATACCTTAGAACCTTACAAAATAAGCTTTGGGAGTATTTATATGGTGAGAGGGTTTATATGGTGAGAGGGCACATGATATCATCATGCTCTAGGAATGGTAGGTTTGTTTTTGGATTCCAAATTTGTGGGGTATAATCAGTGTAAACTTAATCTAGAGCTTGTGACGCTTATTGAGGTTTCAACTTCCCTAACTGTCGTGGTGAATGCTAATAGGACAATATGTGATATTTTGTATGTGTGTGTGTGTGTATGTTTCTATTAGATTCATATTCAGTGGAGAATGTAATTACAATGGATGACTTTCCTACAAGAATAATATCTCTAGCATGTTGAACTTGATTTCATACTCTCTCTCTCTTCTGAAGGAATGAACAGAGGGTTGGGAGAGGAACTGTCGGGGCCAAAAACAGATGGAGAAGATGGAAACTGGGCCCATGATAGTTAGAAAGAAGGAACTGGGTCATGATAGCGAGGAAGAGTGAACTGGGCCCTCAATCACTGAGAAGGTATGGACAATGATATAATTATCTACTTTCTGGAAACATTAACCTTCAGGAAGCCTCTGGTTGCTTCTAGGAAGCATTTAAACCAAATCATTGGAATCTATATCACCACACTCAACCACTAATTATTATAATTACCTAATATCACCACTCTCAAACACCATACCAATATTTCAACAAAGTGACATTAACATGATAAATGAATATAAAATACAGAAAAATTATGGTGGTCATGGTTTCAAGTTCAGGCTCTTGGAAAGTGGCCACTAAGCATCCATCTCACAATATTGCTTACACTTTGGTGCTAGGCTGATGTGCAATGCCTCCTCCACTAGCAGTTCCTTCTGTCTTTTAGAATATAGCAATCTAGACTTGGACAATACATACGGTAGAGGGTGAGTAGTGCTGAATTCACTTTATTAAGTAGTAATTTGTGGAACAAGTGCACGCCCTGGTTACCATTTTACCAAGATGCCTAGTAAACCTGGGGCATTTGTTACTTTTAAGTGTGGCTTTAGGTAAAAGTCTGTAATCTAGACAAGGGTGTGACATAATTCAGAGCTATTACTTACATATGGTTTATAGTTAATAATATATTTAAAAATAACATCATCTTTGTGCTTTAATTTGGAAATCATTTTTGGAGGTGTAGGTTTAAACTTAGCAGAATTCAGCACCAAAAATCTGGACGTTAATTGTGATGGCAGCAGATATAAATAGCTTCACTCATTTAGCATTTGTGTGGTTTTGTGTTGATATAAGCTACATTTTGAAGGAGAGAAATCTGCATATAGTATGTTAAAATCTTATTGGGGAGCTTAGTAAAATGAGGGTTGAAAAGGAATGCTGGGAAAAGTGGAGGAGGTGCTGATAGCTGAGGTGGGTTGGCAACAAAGGTGGCAGTGATCCTCCAGCTATATAGCTATTCCAGTTTCTCATATTCACTGGAATCACAACCCACACTTTAGTTCCCTATCTCCACATGCAACGATAATAAGAATTTGCTGGACTGGTCCAAATAAAATCAAAGAAAGAATTTCCTACATCACCTTTAGTGGCAAACGTAGCAACCATATATAGGAGAGGGTGGAGGGCAAAGGAGACATATAAGTTAGGTGGCCATTGACATTGGTATTGTTACATACAAGGCATGCGTCTTTAGCTAGAGGTTTATGTTTTGTGAATTTTTTAATCACTAGCTCTAGCTCTCCAGTGCATACTCAGTAATGTTTTGACTGACCAATATATCATAAAGCGAAGTAGCTTATCATGGAGCCAAGTGAAAGTGTTGTCGAGTTTATTATTGATTCAATGCCACTCCATAATAGAAGGCCACTTATTTACGGTAGCCCACAGGAAGCCACTATTGCTTCTAAGAAATTTATCCTCACCACACAAACACCACTAATAGCACCACTCACAAATACCACAACATGTACTTTGCTGAGGTCGCCACTGGTGATCACAGCATACAGTTATCAGTTGGCAATTGTCTCCTGAAAGGCGCATCCTGCCTCCAGTCCAATTACTAGCCCATTTCCCTTACATGCATCTCTTGAAGGTGATCTGCCAGTCACCAGTATTCTAGCCCCGCCCTCCCTTCTTCCTGGTATATATCAACAATGTGTTATTGATAAGCATGGGCATTACTCCAAGTTCTACCATGCTCGACCTGACTGTATTGATGAAGTGAGACATCAAGCTCTATGCAGATGATTCCAAGTTCTCCAGTGCTCGACCTGACTGTATTGATGAAGTGAGACACACACACACAATTGTGTAAGCAACTAAACTGCAACTTCGAGTAGTATCACATGCACAGACCCTTTACCAACTGCAGCACTGGATTGGCCCGTATTACAATACCAGCACAGCATAACAATCAGACTCAGTGAGTGCATTTTGAGTAAATTAGCTAATGCTGAGTTACGGCTGGAGGGGGATTTTAAGAACCCAAAGGACCCCCAACCCCTTGGATCCGCCATTGAGTTGATGAGTGACAGACTTCGTCATTTGCATTCACATTGTTGTGTCACTCATTTGCAATCCCTAAGATGATGCACATTCTTCGTTCAGCTCTCCGTTTCTCTTCCAGTCATCTCCCAGCATATGATTACCTTCTCAATCGATCCTCTGCAGTATCAATAACATTGATTTTCAGAACAGTGACTCTTCTTGGCTAAAGGCCACCCTCCCAGTGAATTACGGGGAATTGGAATTAGAAGCGCGATTCATCTTGCTCCTTCTGCTTCTGCTGATGGGTTGTTCAATTTCATTTGGCATATCCTCTCCTCATTTAGTGCAGTTCAGTACCCTGAGATTGGTGTTACTCTCTCATTCTGGAGCAACAGACTTGGCCAGTCTCCTCCAGCGCAGCCTGCTTCCTGCCAGCAGAAGTCTTGACATCCCTTGTATTCTGGCAAGGGCAGAGCCTCTTTTATGGAATACTAGTGACCCTAAAACAAGAGCTCATCTCCTGGAAGTGTTGGCATGTAAGTCAGGTACCTGGCTGAATGCCCTGCCAATCTCCTCGCTGGGTCTCCGAATGAGTGGTGACATAGTCTGCAAAGCTGTTGGGCTATGCCGTGGAGCGCCCCTGTGCCAGCCACACCCTTGTAAAGCAGATGTTGACCAGTTTAGTACTCACAGCTTGAGCTGCAGACTGAGCCAGGGAAGGCTTTCTCAGCGAGGTGCTTTAAATGATATCAACTACCTTCATTAACTTATGCAAATATCCCCTCCCGGCAGGATCCCTTGGGACTGCTTAGGTCGGATGGAAAGAGACCTGATGGCATGTCCATCATTCCTTGGTTAAGTGGTAGACTCTCTGGTATGGGATTCCACGTGGGGGACACCTTTACCCCATCAACCTTGCGGCTGCTCACTGATCCTGATTGGCAGCTCAGGCCGAGAGTTTGAAGAATGTGAAGTACACCTACCTGGACTCATCATATAGTTTTGTACCTGTGGCAATGGAGATGTGTGGACCTTTTGGGCCCTAACAAAGATTATCTTGGGAGTTGGAGCACCATGAGGTCAGCAACTTCTGTGAGAACTCACATCAACATCTCACTCAGAGGATTTCTATGGCAGCAACATCAGAGCGCTGCTTCGGTGTTGGAGTCTTTGCCTTTTGTGGGATGTGTTGAAGATTAAGTGTGGTTTTTTGTTATTATTAAATGTGTCTATGTATCCCCAAATATATAACAAATGATCTTCTATAATCGACTTGAAATTTACTCCCAACATTACACTAGATGCTCAGGCCTTCATCAAGAATAAAGAGATGCTAAGAATCGCAAGTATATATACACACCAGAATCCATCATGTGGTATAAACCCTAACAGCTGGCACGTGAACTGGATGTGGCAAAATTAAATTAATAATTAATAAGACATAAAAAAAAATTAAATTAACACCAAAACAAACACCAAAACAATAACACATAACACATAAACAAAAAAATTAAAAATAAATCTTTATAAAATTAAAAAATAATCGCAAATAAAAATATAATATAATAAATCTAAAAAAGGACACGCTTAGTATAAACAACTAAAATTAACAAAGAAGGATAAAATTCAGAAAACATATAGTGGTCGTGGTTTCAAGTTCAGGATCAGGCTTTGGAGAATGTAATAGAGAAAGGCATGCCTTAGGCTCCCAAACCAACCCACTGGTGGAAAAAGTGGCAGAACTCCTCAACCAGCTCATCAGTCAGAAAGGAGGCAGAGCCCCCTAATCAACACATTAGTCGAGAAATGGGCAACCAACCCACAAGTTGAGAGAGGGCAGGGCAGCCTAACCAACCAGCCGTCAACTTTCTGGCTCTCATAGCAAACATTTTTATAATATCTTTTATCCTGTTAGTATCCAACAAAACCTTGAAATATTACAGACCCAAGATTGATCTACTTTGTATAGAAGAGCTAAAGGGATAATGACTAAATCGGCTACCATACCAAAACAACATATCATTATTTATAGTAAAATTATTTATCTTTATTGTGTTTTGTGGATTATAAACCATCATTATCTAGTATATCATACAAATTCATACCTCCACAGTATATCAAGCATATAGTATATGGATATTACAGACTTTGAGTCGAGCTGACAGCCTGCACAGCACATGACACAAGTAAAAGAAGAGACATTATTACGACCTCATCCATGTGTCATATGAATGTAAGACAAGACAGAGACACTCTGTGTGAATAAGTATAAATATGAGTGACTTACAAGGTACAACAAGTTCATATTATGTAATCGTGATATCAGATAGCAGGACAGAATGAGAGGAAAGGAGCAGAATCAAGGTGGATTAAGGTGCATTGAGTTGCTAATATTCCACCAGGGTATGGAAGGTATGGTACTTTCTAAAAACAGTTTAGGTCAGTTTTTCCAGCACACAAGCAAATCTTACAATAACTATTCACAGTGATGCTCCAATACACACAAGCAGCCTTTGGCATAACCCTGGGGGAAATGACCAGGATAAATTGAGACGATGAAGCTGTGCAGTTATGCTACCAAGAAGAGAAGGAACCGATCAAAGCCTTTGCTAGAAAAATCCGAGCACATGGATAAATAGTCGCTCTGAGATGCAGCTTGCTCGCACAAAGGACCCAATATATAGATCAAAATACAGCACTCCACCAAATGAGCAAATACTCTTTTCCACGATCTCCTTGACCATCTAGTAGCCTATCCTATCTGACCTCTCCACACCTCTCACAAATGATTGAGTCCAGCAAATACAGAGGGCAGGGTACATCCACTCTAGAGAAAGCTGGTTTATGCCTTTTTGCTGGACTCTTCTCTACTTTGATTTATGGCTTTGTCACCAACTCCTTGGGAAAGTTTTTCCTGGTAAACCTCACCATACCCAAGCACCAATGCCCTTACTAGTCAATGAGAAACAAATTTGGGCCAGTATAGTCACTATCCATGTATACCTGGAAGTTCTTATGTTTAAATCCTCTAACAAATCTAATGCAACTCGACTACATAAACCAGTATTATCCTTACTTCTACATTCTTACTGGTATAAATTTGCATGTGGTAAATGTAACCATCCCTAGCATCACAAAGGACAAATGCGATGTAAGTTTACATCAATCACAAAAACCCATTTTTTCTCTATACCTACCAGAATTCCAGCTAAATCGGAGTGTTCAGTAGACCAATATAATTCTAAGCTGGAAGTTTTGAAATACCCAGCATTCCAACAAAAGCTTCTAACTCATCCACACAAATAAAGTAAGTACACTTAACTTATTAACATACCCATCGGTTTCTCTCACTAAAAGGTCCCAGACCTCAACCAATGGCAATGAAATGGTAGATTGGGCACTTCCAATAGTAATCACCGGTAGACTGGACCGTAGCAAATAAGGTGACTATCATAGAATATACTGCATATACCAAATCCAATGGAGTAGGTCGTTTCTTTTTCCATGGACAATGAATCTCACAAAGCCTAGAGCTAATGCCAGACACTCAGGCATGCTTAGAACCAGTGCCAGATGCTCAGATATCTAGAACCAATGCCAGGTGCTCTAGCACACATAGAGCTGCTACCACCTCTAGCATGTCTTATACGAGTAACTGTGGTTCTTATTACAGAATATAAGACAACAAATTCAATGGAGTAGTTCTTTCTTTTCCCATGGACCATGAAACTCACTAGCCTAGAATGAGTACCAGATGCTTGGGCATGTCTAGAACCAGTGCCCAATGCTTGGACATGCATAGAACCAGTGCCAAATGCTTGGGAATACCTAGAGCTGTTACACCTCTAGCCTGCCTAATAAATGTACATTTGAGGACACAAGTAACTCTTGCACTTCTGCCTCTTGTTCTATGCCTCGCATGCCTCTGGCACCATGACAACTTTAACGCCCTGTAGTATAAATATTTAACCAAATAGCTCCCAAAATTTACTTGTAACTGAAGGTTGCGGGTTTTCAGACCCAGGCTGAACTTTATCTCCAGTTATGAGAGGTATGCCACGAGCCTCTCCTTCACTCCCTTCTTCTGAGGATGTACAGAAGGAAGAGCAGGAAACACTATAGAATTCTAGCTTATAAAGCATAGGGATAAAGTTGCTGCTAAAGCAAAGCTTTTAAAAATAATGATATACCTGAAAAAGTCAATATTCAATTTGCAACTTCCTGTGCATCCTGTATAATTATCTGGCTAACCAAGAAGATTTGGTCTGTAAAAGATAAAATATGCAAAAATCAAAATTCATTCAAGCTTTTGCTTACCTTTAAGACGGATGCAGGACGGATTACAGATATAAATTCATGGATGCCTCGCTGGAGCAAGGCAACCAGACAAATGTCAAGGATCTCCCCAACAGTTGAGAACCTCGACATCCAACTGAAACATTAATTGCACTCGAATAATTAGTGATGCTGTTAATGTATTAATAGGTAGAATATGTTGTTAAAAGTCATAAACCACACTGGTCAACCCTGATTGGCCAGTGGAGAACATAACTAGCTGGGGATATTACCATAATTATATGGTTGTACTCTAACTCACACCTGGAAATCTATTTAAAGGATCCAGGTCTGGGGGTCAGAGTTAATTGAGCCAGGCTGATATGTTTTATAATATGTGGCTACATTACCAGATTAACATTTTAAAACTTGGTTGAACAGTTTTCTGAAGGATTTTACAGTGTAGCAACATATTAAGGGAAATCCTCTACAATAAACACAATTTGTGGTAAACTTTATAAAAATTCAATGGACAAACAATAAACAAGTCCAACCTATTTATAGCTATAATCTTTTTTCATGGAAATAAACTGTTTGACCGAATGAGAATATGCTACAACTTGGCTCCAAAATCATGTTGATTGACTGTAGCAAACAAAAGCCTTACAATCGATAAATCCATCCATACAAGCCTCTTCTCTGAAGGCTATGCGATCCAGAGTATCTCCCCTGTAGGCACAGATACCTGAACCTTCTCAGCAGAATTGGATTAATAATGGCCAAAAACTCATGGTCAAAAAGCTGATCTAATTTCACTCACTGACAGCATCTCCAACAGATGCAAAAAAAAAGTGTCCGACGTAAAAATGGAGTCTGTCCAAGAGGTTTTGTTATGAGGATTTGTTGTGTACGACTGTTTGATTTCAAGACCTCAACTCAGCTCCAACAAGATCATGACTGTCAGCCTTAACATTGGCATCTAGATACTCACTCCTTTGATCCTACAATAAAACTGAAGATGCCGAAACAGATAGGGCACTGCAGTTGAGCTTAGGATTCTGGATCTTGGGTATAACCTGCGTAGTCTGTCCCAGAGGTTTTGTTATGAGGATTTGTTGTGTACTACTGATTGATTTCAAGACCTCAACCTTAGCTCCAACAAGTTCATGACTGTCAGCCCCAACATTGGCATCTAGATACTCACTCCTCTGATCTTAAAATAAAACTGAAGATGCCGAAACAGACAGGGCACTGCAGTTGAGCTTAGGATTCTGGATCTTGGGTACAACCTGCTTACTTCTGTGCCAGAAGACAAAAACAGTTGAGCAGGCTAGAGAAGCTCATCCTCTCACAATAATGCCATCATAAGTCTTCCAATTGGTGTCTATGTCCTACGTAACTTAGGTGTGCCGGACCTGGAAGAAAATACATTGTTGTGCTTTTCCACGAACATCGGCAACCTCCAACACCTTCAGCAGTTAAATAACCAGTCCAATCTCATTGAGGAGCTGCCAAAAAACCTGGGTTGGTTGCTGGTGTATTTGAATGCTGGGAAGAATAACCTCTTACAAATTACACTAGGAATTGGGCAACTGAGAAACCTAAAGGAGCTCTATCTGAAGGACAATGTCAACCTTTAGAATCAACCACATGAGCTGCCAGCAACTGAGAAAGTTATCACTAAAAGGCTGTTCCCATCACAATATCACTGACAAAGTGACTAAAGATGGTCCACATTCCATATATTATACCTGAGCTGGGTTTTGACTGTTCAGATTAGCACCGAACAATGTACCAGCTCATGTGATTTAAACAATTTTTGTTCCTTTACTTTATGTCTAATCATTTACCAACTGATTCCATATAACTGGCCAGTTAGAACCCCTACAATTATTAATTAAGAGTTTTCCACTTTATTTGCCAAATGGTCTTGCTGATAAGGTACGTACAGACCTTGCTGTAGTGTTTTGTGTGTATGTGTTAATTAACCACATCTTATTCAGTGCACTTTAATGATACAGTTACTATTGAACTTTGGGTGTGTTACTTCACACTTTGGACTTGTCACTTTGAAAATCAATATGGAATAAGATTGTTGCAACTTTTATTGAGTGATACATCTACCCTTGTGCCCAGTGTTTGGGAACACGAACACTACAATTGGCGACGAGGATAAAAACGATGGCAGGCTCTCTTGGGAAAATAAACAGATTTTATGCCGATGTGGAACCAATTACAACTTACCTAGAGATCTTGAAGGTCTTCTTTACAGGTAACGATGTTGCTGATGCAAAGAAACCAGCTGTCCTACTCAGTTGTATAGGTGGCAAGAACTACGGAGTCTTGAAGAATCTTCTCGCACCAGAAAAACTAGCCACTAAGGACTTTACTGAACTTAGTACTGCTTTGATGTCACACTATGATCCAAAGCCATCTGTCTTCACTCTGAGATGCAATTTTCACAAATGCCGACAGCAATTAGGAGAATCAGTAGCAGGTTTTATCGCAGAACTCTGGAGGCTGGCTATTTTCTGTGATTTTGAAGCACACCTGGCAGATGCAATGAGAGACCTGTTTGTTAGCAGACTGAAATACGAAGCCATACCGAAAATGCTACTTTTTGAGGATAAATTAACTCTCAAGAAAGCAGTGGATCTTGCAATCTTTACAGAAACAGCAGCCAAAAATGCAAAAAGCTTTACTGGTGCTGAGCTCCAAGGGATTAGAAATGTTACCTCAGACAAATGCAAGCACTGTGGAAGAACCAATCACCCTCACGAGTGAGTGCAGGTTCAAGTCAGCCAAATGTCATAATTGTGGCAAACAAGGGCACATTTCTACAGTATGCAGACAGCCAAGGGATCCAGAAGGATACTGACACTGGAAATACAAGTGGAACATATTACCTTCAAAATTTTAAGTCAGCCAAGTACGTCACCTCAGAAAGGTCCATGAACTCTAAAAGTAGTGATGAAGAGATATATGAGGATCGAGATGAAGAGGAGTTTCCTCTCTACACAATTTTTGATGAAGAGACTACAAAACAAATAATGGTTGATATCGAAATTGATGAAAAAATCATTCCCATAGAAGTTGACACAGAGGCAGCAGTAACTATCATCTCGCAGGAAACCTGGAGATCCCTGTTTCCTAAGTTACCTCTCCATGAGTCGAAGGTTGCACTGAAGACATACACGGCAGAAACCTTATCTGCATTGTCAATGGAAGAGGACCCCGTTTATTGGGAAGGAACTGGTTGAAGTCATTGTATCTGAACTGGCACCAAATTTCCAGCATAAATGCAGCCAACCAGTAACCTCCTTATGGAATATGAGGAAACTTTCAGAGAAGAAGTTGGCACCGTCTACACTCACCAAGCAACTTTGCAACTCAAGGAAGAGGCTAGTCCCGGACAGACTTGAGGAAGCAGGAATTATTGAGGTGTCATATTCGGAGTGGGCAGCACCAATCGTTTACCCATGTTAGGTGCACACTGCCCCTAACTGCCAGGCTTGGGACTGGATACTCTCACTATGCTCGACTTATGTCCACAACTAACGAGACTAGATAAAGTTAATACATTTATTGGCAACACAAGTTACAAGATTCAACTATGACAGAAGTGGTTATCCTAAGGGAGGCTGGCCTTAAATAGCCTGGCCTTCCTCCAATGGACATGACCATATTAGGTCTGAATACGAATGTGGTTAATCAAGGTGGACCAATGGTACATGTGTGATGAGTGTGTGCTTGAAGTGTGCATGTCATTGATTAGGTGTGATTACTTCAAAGAGTCTAGTTCTCCTGCCTGAAGGTTTTGGGTGGTAACACCCAGTTGTTAGGGGATCAGGGTTGTGCCCCAACACCCAAGAGATTCAAGATTTGTGGGGGTTATAAGGTGCATAAACCCTGTCCTCGAAATAACCAACACTCTTTACTGAATCTGGAGGAGATATTTGCTACGCTCGCAGGTGGTTCCAAATTCACGAAACTGGATTTGTCACAGGCGTACATGCAGATACTCCTGGATGACAAATCAGCTCAGTATATACCCACAAAGGTCTGTATAAGTACAAGAGGTTTCCTTATGGGGGGGCCTCCGCTCCTACCATTTCCCATAAATTTATGGAATCAATGCTACAGGGGATTTCTTATGTGGTTGTGTACACTGATGATATTCTCTTCGCTGGGAAAACTGATGTTGAGCATTTAGCCACCCTTAGCAAAGTCGGTTAAAAGAGCATGGCCTTTTACATTGGTGACAGACCGCAAACCCCTCCTGGCTATTTTAGTCCCTAAGAATGCAGCTAGGATGCAGAGGTGGGCATTTTTACTCTCAGCGTACACCTATGAGATCCTCTTCAAGCCAACCACATTTCACTGCAATGCAGATGGTATGTCTAGACTGCCAATACAACAACACACTTCAAAGGAAGAAGTACCTAAGATCACTCTTTTCAATATTGCCCAGATAGCAATGCTGCACAACGTATTGAGAGCAACCATTAGTCAGGCAGCAGGAGGGCCAAATTTGGCTGAACCTTGCAATAGGGTACAACCAAAATGTTTTTACAGTTTTTAGACCTTTAAGGTGTCCAGAATCAGAAAATGCATGATGACACCCTGTCATCATTGAGCATTTCCCCCTACAGCTCTTTAAAGGGAAGGCTTTACCCGAATAATATTACTAGGTTCAGAAATGGGTGTGGTCTACTTTAAACTTCCATAACATCCACATGCTCCATAGGAAATACTTAATATTGTATTTAAAATGTTTCCCTTGCTTTATGCTCTCTTTTGACACTAAAATTATAGGTATAGGCATAACCATGTCAGAGTTACAGGCACACAAAGTCCAAATCTATCCACTCTAAGGTTGTCACCATGGAGTCTATGAAGAAGGGAACAAAGATAGGGGACCAAACTATCTATGACATGGAATTATTATATGGGAGATTGCTAGTTATATCACAAATGAGAGACATTACCCTTGAGAGTATCTGAGCTATGAGCTTGCACCAGTTCCACCTGCCATCTTTGATGACTATGGGTATCTCAGGAAGAGCAGTTGCTGCATAAACTTGCAGTATGGTGCAAGGACATCAGTGAGCCAGAGGTCAATGTAGTGGATGGGAATGAAATGTTGTTCCAAATTACTTGGCCCAAAGTAGGAACAGTCAAGAATCTCCAGAAGAACTTCCTTAGAGCAGTGGAAAGGAGCCATGATGTAATAGTAGTCTTTGACAGATTTGTGGAGGGATCTATCAAATTGCATGAGCATATGAGGAGAACTGGAGCGACTGTTTGCCCATCACTGACATTCACTAGCCTAAAGAGGACACATGTGCAAGTAGTGTCAGATGACACAGATATATTTGTATTATTGGTGTTCTTCTGTTGGAAGTGGCAAGCCACTGCACAAATGACCATGAAAAAATCAAATGGCAAAGTGATTGACATCAATGCAACTGCAAAGCAGCTTGGCAACAAGTGCTGTCAGCTGTTAGTCATACATGCCCTCACGGGATGCGATACTGTGAGTTATTTGTTTGGCAAAGGTAAAGTATCTGCTGTGTCGATCATGATGAAGCATGAGCTTCAACTGGAGGTCCTTGGGGAACAGAATTCAAATATTTCTGATGCCATAAAAGCTGGGTGCAGGTTTGTTAGTCTCCTCTACAAGGATAAGCAACATGAAAATTCAATGAACAAGCTGCCATTTTCATCAGTAGGAAAGATACACCAAAGATCAAGTGCCTACCACCTACTGATCCAGCATTGCATGAACATATTAAGAGAGCCCACCTGCAAGTTATGCTATGGAAAGCAGCTGACCAGATGCTGCCACCTGATGTGAATATCTGTGAATTTGGATGGGATATTGTACAAGGTATTCCCTCCCCATCTACTGGTGTTTCCGAGGTTGCCCCACCAGAGCTTATGAAAGTTGAAGCCTGTGGCTGTGTTGCCCAAAATGCCTGCTCCAGGAATAGCTGCTCATGTAAGAAAGCAAGTCTGTCCTGCACATCATTCTGTAAGTGTATGGACCAGGACAGTTGCAACAATCCATATACTAAACATGATAGGAGTGACTCTGATGGAGGAATTGATGAAACTGAACAATAAAAGTTCACCTTAATGTTTTATTTTAATCATGATTTGTTTACTAACCAAGGACCTCCATGATATCGCCTTCCAAGGGGCTCCAGAGGTTAATAAGGTATATGTCTCTTTCACATAAATGAACTTGAAATTGGAACAAATTTTTAATAGCTACATTCACTTGATCAACCTGATGTAGCTAATGTGGGGGATACAATATAGAAGCTACAAATAGCTATTTTTTTATTCCTGCATGGTAAAATATTATGGTGTGTTTAGCAATGTTACAAAGACCAATTATTAAAAATGACCATTAAAAAATTTACTCAATGATGACAAAGTGTCATCATGCAGTTTTATAATAAGGATACCCCATAATTATGTCCTTTCCTGGGAATTTCACAGCAATTTCTCTAAGACCAAGTTATGCATTTCTCAACCTTTCTCCTTCATCTAACTCCATTAAATCATTAGCTACCAGCGTGATGAGCAATGGTAAACTGTTGTACACCTAAAGTTGAACGCTTTTTTTTTTTAACTTCCTGTTTATTATAATGATATTCACGACAATGTGGTTTGCAGCTAAATTTTGGTCATAATGTTCCTCAAACAGCACAGGCGAGACTCTAGCATCACAAATCCTGGGAAAGATGCTAAACTTCAGCACAATATCAGCAGCTGGTGCACAATATCAGCTGGTGTAGATGTGTAGATACTATCATAATCGCTTTTGCAGGACATATGCAAAGTTTCAGTAGACCAAAGGAGCAATGGTCAGCCCATTTACAGCAATGCTCAGTCCTGTAATAAACAGTAACCTGTTTCCTATTTCTTTAGCCTTGGGAACCTCTTTGACTGTTTAGTTAACTAACAACGCCACTGTTGCCTCTTCGCAATGTAATCATCTCATATGTGAGCATGCGCAGTAGAATTATGTGGTTTTTGCTTGGATACGAATATCATACCTTGTCTTGAGGATATCTTTGGTGGCAGCTTATTAACTGATGGTCGGAGACCTAATCCAGTCCCAGCCCCGACATGGAGTTCCTGCAAAACTGTATGTTGCATTTTCTGGAAGATCACTACTCGAATTCCAAGCATGATACACTCTCCCTACTGTTAGGTCATTACAGTGCCTCTCCCAGGGTTTGAGACTCTCCTGTGGAAAGTGCAATGGCCAACCATTCTCGATGTATCTAAACACCTTGGGAAGGACTGGATCAGACATGTAGTCCGGCAGTCAGGGGGTTGGACCTTGCAATAGGGTACAACCAAAAGTTTCTTACTGTTTTTAGTTATATAGGGTGTCCTCAGTACAAAACTGCGTGATGACACTTTGTCATCATTGAGCAATTTTTTAAATGGCCGTTTTAATCCTCCTACCAGCTTGGAAGGGTTACAATTGGAAGGGTTATAATTGGAAGGGTTACAATTGGAAGGGTTACAATTGGAAGGGTTAAATTGGAAGCGGTTATAATTGGAAGGGTTACAATTGGAAGGGTTACAATTGGAAGGGTTACAATTGGAAGGGTTACAATTGGAAGGGTTACAAAGCAACTTTATAAAGGTTTATTTGTTTTTATGTATGATTTTCACATTATTTTTATATAGGAAGAGGGATGAAGAAAAATATACAGTGACCATATATGAGATGATAGCTGATGAGTTGTTGACTTCTCTTGCTGTTGTAGCCCATTTCTCAGTTTGTCTTTCTCAGCAGTGTTCCATATCTTATCCCTGGCATGGTCTGTTTGCTCTCTCTCTTTTTGTCTTGTATGTTCTGTCTCTGCTCTGAATCATTCAAATTTCCGATGTTGTAGGCAGTTTATTCCTGCATCTGTACAAACATCTTCATCCTCATCTCTGCCACTGGTGGCTCTATTCCTGTGGCACTTGTTCTTGGCTGAGGTAATTGTTCCACATCTTCTTCTTCTCCTTCTGAGGGAGGCTGATCATCTTTTCTGGTGTGGCTTATTTCCAACATGGCTCTGGACTTTGCTGTAGTTCTGTAGCTGTTTGGTTTAAGTTGCTATAAATTGAGTGTGTGGTGGGCTACCAAATGTCAGGTGTTTTAGGACATTAGCTGAAGGTGGCCTGTTATTTGTTTTCCACAATCAAACTGAGCAATAATGATTTAATGTTGCTATTGCTGAGCCTGTTAAGGCCATCACATATATATTACAGCACAGTGTGGAACTATTTAGTAACTAACCTAATAACAATCTATATTTAAAAAAGAAGTCATAAAATTATCCACAATATTAAGTTATGTGTCCCACTGCTCAAGGAGGGGGGGACAGGAGGGGATCAAAGATCATTCCTCAGCTCACCATACAACAGTTCCTTTCTCCTCTGCCACCACTTCCCTACCCAATACATAACACACTCGCCCACCTCCTCCATCACTGCATCACTTACTCCCTCCACATCTTTCCCCAAAAGCAATGCCACCTTTCCATCCTTACTCACTCTTCTCAGCCACTGTCCTGCCCCTACAATTCTGCCTCATCCATCAGTACCAGCCTATCCCTCTCAAATTCCCCGCATATCACCACACATCCTCCCCTGCTTCACGATCACACATTATACACTTCCCATACCTAACTATCCCACATCTCTTCTTATCCTCAACAACCCAATGCAGTTGCCTCAGTCGAAATTGCAACCGCACACCTTCCTGACTATGCATGGACCTCACATACCTCTCCACCCATGCACCATTCTTTGCCAATTTATAAAAATTCAGCTTAGTCTTTCCGTCTACTTCCTCCTCCCATTCCTTCTCATTTCTCACCTTCACTTTCCCCTTCCACTTGCGCACTGACCCAACCTTGTTGTTTATCTCGTACTTTCTCCTCAAGATTTCATATTCTTCCCACCATCCAATTCCTCCATCCTCTCGTAGTTTATTTACAACAACTTTTACTAATCTGCTCTGTTCCAACACCTCTAATCTCTTGCCAAACAAAACCTTCATCTCTTCCCTCCTCTCCTCTAGCTTCCTCCACCCCATATCTCCCCGTATTGCCACTCCTGCTACTGTATCACTTGCCCCCAATAGTCTCCTACCCACTCTCATCTGTGCTGACTCCAACTTCTTGCGAGCATTCCGTCTCCTCCTGTCCACCACACTTCGGCTGCATGCTCCATACTGGGTCTCGCTAGAAGCTCCCAAACCATTCTCCTCTGTCTACTTCCACCTGTCCATTCACTCTACTCATCCATTACCTTTCCAACCCACTCTTCTGCCTTCTTTGCCATCCTCTCTAACTGAACATTACCTCTTTTCTACCAATAACTCTAGGCAGCTAGTCTACACAATAATTGAAACTAATCGACTAGCTAAGTAGCTATCATAATTATGCACAACCATCTAACAATGGTGGTAGCTCCCATTCCCTTAATTGATGGAGTAGTAGCTAATTATTATTGCAGGCTCTCTATCATGTAGTTACAGAATCAATTACAAAAGAATATAGCTCTGGCTGGTACAGATCTTAATGCTAGAGCTAGCTATCCGACTGTTATTTCTGACTGACTGTTGCTGACTGGCTGTGTCTGACTGAACTGCTATTGCCTCCAACTGAGCTGAAGTTGGACTGTACTCTGACTCCCCTTCCTTGGGTTTCTCATTTTCTGCTTTTATAAAAATCCCTCTAAGTCAGACTTCCTGTGTCATACTTCCTAGGTTTGCTCTATGTATCCTGTGCTGACATGTATTCTAATTATACTTCCTGTGTCATACTTCCAGGATTTGCTCTATGTATCCTGTGCTGACATGTATTCTAATTATACTTCCTGTGTCATACTTCCTGGGTGTGCTCTATGTATCCTGTGCTGACATGTATTCTAGTTATACTTCCTGTGTCATACTTCCTGTGTTTGCTCTATGTATCCTGTGCTGACATGTATTTTAGTTATACAGTACATCGTACAACATTTCCTAAACCACATTATTCTCATGTTTGATGTTCTTTTTAATGCTCTGTTAAGGAACCTCTGTTGTGTTGTTAGGGGACATGGCACCCTGACAGTGTCCCTGACTCGGTAAGCGACACCTTTCACTAAGATGTTGCATGCAATAGGTGTCTTGTCACTAAACTTCCTATGGCAGCTGCTTTGATTTAAGATCAAAACAACAGTGTGTGCTACGACGACGTATATTTGTATTCAGCAATATCACAGGCCATTTTATAACCTGTTCCATAAACTGATCCCCAGTCCTATATCCACCCCGCTCACAACCGTACTCGAGAAAAAAATCTTGCAGTCTGAGCAATCTCAGGTTTCAGGGTGCTAGCTGATGCTGTTTTGCTAAAAGGCAAAAAAATTGCCATCATGTTCATCTATGAAGTTGACACATGATGCCACTCACTTTAGTTTTAGGCAGAATTACTGGTTTGTCTTCGTCTCTCCACTTCAATGTTTGGTTCTTGTAAATGGACTTGTCAGGATACAGTACAACCATCATCTTCTTCTCATCCTCCTCCTCCTGCCTAGCTCTAGGTGGCTCTTCACAGCATGCTGGTGGTAGCTTGGGTAAGCATTGGAGTGCTGCCATGGTCTTCAAATACTTCTGTCCATGGAAAGAAAATGTTAACTTTAATAGCAAAATAAATAAACAATTGATATACCTCATGATTCTTGATGACATCCTTTCTATAGCCATAGATATACACACCTTTTTATTTATAGCTGACAAGCTTGAATCCAGTGATGCAACCAACGAGCTGCTGCGTGGAAAGAGACATGCTTGGGGGAGTATGGTAGCTAATGCCTTGAAGAAACCATTTGCTCATTGACCCAGGTGCAAAAATCTTGTGCTGTCATGTTAGGATAGCCTCTAACAGATGCATTCTCCCAGACTCACTCCACAGCTTTGTGATTTATCAATTTATTACAATGACCTTCTCAATAACCAACTTGAATTTTACTCTCTCGACGTTTCAACTAGATGCTCTATTCTTCATCAGAGATGCCAAGACCAAATGAGCATGTTATATATAATAATACCTATTCACCACATGATACAAACCAGACCCTGGTACATGCATCCAGCACATGAACTGCATGTGAACTGGATGCGGGGAGGAAAACAACAATAAAATAATAAAATTTAAAAAATTATAATAATAATATTATAGTAGTAAAGAAAATAATAGAAATGAAGTAAGCATCAAAACAATATAAATGTAAAACATACAAAATATTAATAATAATAAAAATGGAGGCAGTAAAGATGATCTAGAGGCAATAAAGTTTATCTAGAGGCAGTAAATGTGATCTAGAGGCACCAGCCCAGCTTTACATCGCCAAAAGATCTGGGACTCCGTCAAGGTATCTGTGACTGCCACCAGCTTGCTTGCAAATGCTCCCAACCCTGTTTCTAAAGCTCATTTGCTGGCTGCCTCTACAAAACAATCAGGTTTATGGCTGTCTGCTGCTCCGATCTCATCTCTAGGCCTTCGCATTGATGACAACACGATCCGTATTGCTGTGAGTCTTCGCCTAGGCACTCCTTTGTGTAGGCCACATGCATGTCAGTACTGTGAGGCTGCTGTTGACCAATTCGCCACCCATGGTCTTAGCTGCCATCACAGTGTGGGTCGCCATTTTCGTCATGCTGCCATCAATAACATTGTACACAGGTCGTTAGCTTCGGCAAAGATACCCTCGAAACTGGAGCATTCTAGCCTCTACAGAAATGATGGGAAGTGCCCGGATGGCATCACATTGGTTCCGTGGAAGTGTGGGAAATTGTTGGTGTGGGTTACCACTTGCATTGACACTTTCTCTCCCTCCTACATTGGTGGTGCCTCCACAGTGGCAGGAGCAGTAGCGGCTTTGGCTGAGGAAAGAAAGAGAGAGAAGTACAACAATAAAAATCATTCCTTTGTTCCTGTAGCAATTGAAACTTCAGGTGTGTTTGGACCACAGAGTTAACTCTTTCTAAGGGATTTGGGGCTGTGTCTCTTTCAAGCGTCTGGAGAGAAGAACTCCCTTCACCACCTCCTGCAGAGGCTTTCTGTTGTGGTGCAGAGAGGTAATGCAGTTTCGGTTGCAGATAACTTGGATTTGGACTCTGATGACATTTTCTTTTAATTATTATTATTATTATCATCATCATTATTATTATCGTTAAAAATAATAATAAATAATATAAAATACATCTAATAATAATAATAATGATGATGATGATGATGATGCTGATGCTGCTGATGATGATGATGATGATGATGATGATGATGATGATGATGATGATGATGATGATGATGATGATGATGATGATGATGATGATGATGATGATGATGATGATGATGATGATGATGATGATGATGATGATTGATGATGATGATGATGATGATAATATATATATATAATAGTAAAAATATAATAATAACAACAACAATAACAACAATAATATTAATAGCAACAACAACAACAAAAACAACAAAATAATAAAAAATGTAATAACAACAACATTAACAACAACAATAATAACAACAACAATAAAATATGACATGCTTGATTTAAAACATCAATGATAAATAACTGAATACAGAAATATTAGTTTAAGTTCAGGCTCTTGAGAGTGCCCCCTCCCCCCCAGCAGCCAGGCAAGTCCATTCCACAGTCTCAATTGAACTGCTCTCATTTTGATGCTGGGCTGATGGGGAATACCTCCATCACTAGCAGTTCCTTCTGTCTTCTGGCCTGGTCTAAGATGGTGGCTTCCTCCCACAAAATAGGATTTCCATTATCCTATGCATGTTCAGCAATTGCAGATTTCTTTTAGCACTCTTTTTACAGGCATCATGATGTTCTTTCGCTCTGGTCTCCAGTTTTCTGTTGATTTCCCCTACGTAATACTTCCCACAGCTGAAAGGGATGTGGTATACAGCGCATGGGTCCAGACTAGCTGGTAATTCATCTCTCACTCAGTTCAGTTGTGTCCTTAGAGTTCTTCCGATCTGAAAACGACTCAGATCTTGAACTTGATGCATACCCTCTTGATGTCTTCATTCATCCCTCCTACTTAAGGAAACCATAGGATCCTTCTTTTCAGCTGATTGCTTGCATTTAAATGTTTCTTATTCTACAGATGAAAGGTAATGAAGGCTTGTGGATAACCATTATCTATAAAGACCCTATTCAAATTATATTCTTCCTTCCCATAGGTCATCCTTATCCATCATTACTCTCCTGGCTCTATTAACAAGCTCTTCACCACTCCTCTTCTCACATGGATAGGATGATGTGATCTATCGGTTCAGGTGCAAGGGTTTTCTGTAACTGATGCAGATAGTCTCTCTCACCTTCCTCCTGTGTAGGTGGCAAACCAGAAAGGACAACGGTCATCCACTTCAAGCTCAATGATAAACTTTATGGATGGCCTGATGTTGTTCAGATGGTCCAACAACTCCTGATCTCTTCCCTTCTTCACAATGCAGAAGGCATCATCCACATATCTCTTCAAAACCTTGGCTTTATGGGAGCAGTTCTGAATGCCAAGTTCTCAAACTGAAAGAGTTCCATGTAAAGGTCGCTACCACTGCAGATACTATAGAGACCATTGCTGTGCCCTCTTTCTGCTCGTAGTATTTTCCTTAATACCTGATACCTGGATTTTAGGCACAACTCTAACAGTTCAGAAACCCTGCACCAAGTGCAGTCCTCTCATGCAAGCTCTCGTCTTTTGCCAACATTCCAAAAATTATTTCCACCGCCTCATCTGTGGGAATATTGGTAAAACGAGATAAAACAACACAACTGGCAGGACATTCGTCCCCTAAACATACATCTTGAATAATCTTGAACTGTTATCTTTCAATGCCCGCAATCTCTTATATAAATTAGATGAGCTGTTTGTGTGAATGAGACTTGACGCTCACCAGACATTCTAAATAATGGATTTCAATTTTCAACTTTATCTCCTAGATAGAAATTGCTATGGTGGTGGTGTTACTAGTTATGTACACTTCTCTTTACATGCTGTTCCTTTGAACCTCCATAATAGCTTTGAACTCCCTCTTCTCTCAGTCAGGTACAGGAATTTACTTTTACGTTTGGAGCATTTGTATAGACCTCCTTATTCCTTAAATGATGTAGCCCTCCTTACAGATACTCTTAGCTCACTTTCACATAATGTCCTGATCCTTACTGGAGACTCAATATGGCTGTGTCTGCTCATCTCTGCCTCTATCTCTTCAACTTTCTGCACTCTTCCCCCTCGAGCTATTTGTATCCTCTCCCACACACACCTCTCATTCTGGTCGACCCTCACAGACCGAGAAAGTGTATTAAACATAAAATTTGACTTTAACAGAGCTACCTACTTACTTTCCTCCTTTCCCTGGGATCAACTCCTTCCTTCAGACCTCAATTTCTTCTGGAAAGCACTTAAAGATAGATTTTCAGTAATAATTAGCCTGTGTGTCCCCTTAAAATGTATCTCACCCACTGCTTGCCACCCTTGGATTGATAATAACATTTGGTAACAAATCACAATCTTTTCTTATATGCTAAAAAACTAGATTCAACTACTCTTTATCTGGCTTATTGCTTGCTTAGAAACATCATTTCATCTACTTATTAAAAGAAATAAACACATCTTCTTCCAGTTTCTCTCATACTTCCCTCCCAAAAAGTTTTGATCTTTTGTTCATTCCACAAGAAAAAGACCATCGTTTATACCAACTTTTGTAACAAAGGCAACACATTCTCCTCTGGTCGTGATAAGGCTGAAATACTCAAGGAGGGGGGGGGGGGCTCTACGTGAGACTGGCTAAAAAAGTTGTTGACTTTTGACTGCCCATAACTTTTTTATGATTGTTTTGTGTAGATAATTTTATGCTCAAATTGTTGCTTGTTCTATGTGCTTTCCAATGATATATAAAATATCTCTAGAGGCATTAAAAAATCAAAAGCTTTGTAGCTAACAGCTGTGATTGGAGTGGAACAAAAAAAAAATTTTATATTTTTTTTTTGCAATAATAATATAATAATATTATAATTATTATTTTAATGATGTAGAGTTATGATAATTAAATGAGCTGTGGGATGCGGCCCTCTGCTGTTGCCAGGGTTACATCCACATCTTTGACTGGGTTTCTAGCAGATGATCTGCTGCCACGAATACACATGATTGAAGACCTTAACGCTGCAAAAGACACTCTGCATCTTAGCCAACTCATCAAAACAGAATAAGCCTTCTGCCTCTTGTGCGATAGCTTGTCTGCCAATCTTTTATAAAAAGTCGTTGCTTCCCGACCCATTCCTCCTGTGGATGACAAAACTAGAGGTGTAAAAACACCATGTTCTATCTCTCAGATACGCTGGCCATACGCTCTCTTCTTGGCATCTTCATGCCTTTTGTATGCACCTGAGATGGTTCCTGAACGGTTGCTGGATGCATTGGGGTAAAATACCCTAACATCAAAATAAACATCCTGTGCAGCATTCCAGAATCCAACTTGCTCTGATGTCCAGTCTTGCCTCATCATCTGTGATTGCGGAGCGAAGGAACATGGTCTCACCATTAAGTGGTTGCAGGTGTGGTTCGGTGGCGACATTATGGCATACTTCTGTGAGTAGCTTAGCTGTGATGTCACGGATTTCATTGTGATGGTGAGTTGGAAAACCTCCCATGTGGCATACCATTGCATGGTCGGTTGAAAAGGCAGAGCCACAACTGCAAACTGATGGCATGTTTGGTGGTTTCCAGCCGTATCTGAGGCATAGTGCATCTCTGAACTCCCCTTTGTGTAAGAAAAAATCTTGATCTTCTAGTGGAAGGACTGACAGCCATGATGATGTGCCTTTTTCTTTGGCAAGATCTACACATCTCTTCATCTTAACTGACAATCGGTTGTAGACCTCCTTTGCCTGATTTTCCATTCTCTCACGGTTAGACTTTGTAATAATTTTCTTGATATCCATAATTTCACAAAGATCAACTTCATGTTCAAGATCCTGATTATTGATTTTAGCCACAAGAGGAGAAATTGCGTGCCGTATTTGATTACGCGCTAAAAATCACATTTTAGCACGTAATCAAATACGGCACGTTGCCCACTTTAGTTATTGCAATTTGGTTCCACTCCAATCACAGCTGTTAACTACAAACCATTAAAAATGAGTTGTGGGGGTCTGCCAAACGGAGGAGGGTCCTGCCTTGGCATGCATCTTCTGACAAAACATGCCTCTAGAGATATTTTATATATCATTGGAAAGCACATAGAACAAGCAACAATTTGAGCATAAAATTATCTACACAAAACAATTATAAAAAAAGTTATGAGCAGTCAAATGTCAACAACGTTTTTAGACAGTCTTGCGTGGTAGACCCCCTTCGGTTTTCCTCTGAATGCTTCAATTTGGATCTTCCAATTGAATCCTATCGTTTTCCTTTCCTGACATCCCAACCATCCTGTCCTCCTGACTCTCTCTGTACTGAATGTGATGTTATTGGCCTGATTTCTGATTTACATTCTTCCACAGCCTCTGGCTCTGATTTGATATCCTCTAGAATGCTTAAATCCACATGCCTATCCATAATTGCTCCTCCGAGATATATCTAACTTATCCTTGTATCAAGGATGTCTTCTGGTTGATAGTCCTTCATTGTTACCATCCCTAAATGTTCATCTACTCTTGACAATCCCTCTAACTACCGGCCTATTTCATTTCCTTAATCTCTATGGTTAGTGAGATGCTTGAAAAGCATGTTTACTTTCTCCTTTACAAATTCTGTATTGAACACAATATTATCTCTTCTTCTCAATTGGTTTTCTTTCCCACCAGTCCACTTCGTCAGCCTTTCGGTTGGCCAGTCACTCTCTTCTTCAAACTACTAGATTGGTTGGTACTTGTTTTCTAAAACTCAAAAGGACATTTGATTCTGTTCCTCACAAACCATTAATTGATCTTCTTTCCTTCCTGCACTTCTCTACCAACTGGCTTCACTACCCTCTTTCAGTGCTTTTAGAAGAGGTGATTGTCACAGGCACCACCTTCTTACCTGCCTCTGTATCTTCATGTCCCTCAGGGATCTATAATAGTGTGTGTAATGTGACCTTGTCTGTCTCATCTAAGCTTATCTCTATGCCAATGGTATCCTTATCAATTCCCATTCTGATTTTTAAAGACCTAAACTGTATCACTGCCTGGCTTGCTTCCCAATCTCTCACACTCCATCTTATGATGAAATCAAAATACATGCAATCTCCTCTTACTAAGTTTCTGCCAACTCTGTGTATCACTGGTTCTCCAATTCAGTTAATTTACTGAGTTCAAGTACCTGGGATCCTTCATCGCTATCCTGGACCAATCACATTTTATTCATGTCTTTCAAGATCTGTAAATTACTTTGTCTTCTCTGCCATCATTTCTACTGCTATTCATACACTTCTTCTCTTCTTCACCGCCTCACTTCTCTTCCATCCTCATTTGGAGCAATTGTTTGCCTGTAAATTATGTAGTAAACACTGGTCCTCGGACTACCCTTCTCTCTCACTAAGCCTTATCTTCCATCTCTATCCTCTCACTGCCGTAATGCCAAACTTATATTTTTCTTCAAACTTATTAACAATAACATAGATTTTCCTTCTAGCCTCCCACCATGCCCACCCACTGCCTGATACAACTTCCGATCCTTCCACCCCTGTAATCATCCGCTAATCCCATACAGAACTCAGTCTGCTTACCTCTCATTTTTCCCTGTCACTACTAGGCTCTGGAACTCGTCCCCAATTACACTAAAGAAACTAACAATTTAAGCACTAGATTCAACATTCCTATCAGTACTTTCACTTTTATCTATTTAACTATAATCACCTTTTAATATATTCCTCCGTGTATTTGTTTCTATTAGCATATTGGCCATTGAGTATGACCTTTCCCACACACACACTGTGGCAGAGCCAGAGAGACAAGTGCATTAGTCCAATACTAGCATGTGGCATGTAGTAAAAATTAGTTAGCTACAGGCATGCTATAACATGTATAATACCATGTATTTACCTGTAGTCTTAGTGATGTATGATTATTCAAATTGCATGTCAGAACAGTAGTCATGACAGTAGTCGGAGTAACTTGATTTAGAACAGTTGAGTTGTTTTGTCTTTTGCTGTGTCTTCTATATCTTATTTATTTATCCACTTAATATATTTAAACCTATCTAAACTCTTAACAGTCTAGCTAGTTGTCTAGAATTGTACTATGTTGAACATTTATTGAAGTTGAATAGCTAGCTATAGGAGTAACTTCAATAGCAGTAGCTACTTGTTGAATAAACTGAACTCGGTCGGTTACATTTGGTGGCAGCGGTGGGATAGACTTATCGAAGTTATTATTTTTTAAATAGCTATATTGCAGAGACATTTTAACAACGTTGAGCTAGGAACTGAAGAAGACATGGATACGGTGACAGAAGTGTTGAAGACTATGATGACGGTCATGCAGGATCAACAAAGCAACAAATTGAGGAACAGCATGAATTGCGAGAGCTGCAGCGTGAGCAGTTCAAACAGCAACTGAAATTATTGAAGGGTGTAAGTCGAGGACGACGAACCGGAGTTGATGAATGCTTGAGTAAACCAACAGTAGCATCACTGGGTTTACAGTTTCTGACTGATGATGTGGATATAGATGACTACTTAATAGCATTTGAAAGAAATATGAGATTTAATGGGATATTGAGAAGGAGCAATGGATGAGATATTTGACACCACAGTTGAAAGGAAAGGCGCTAAGTCAGTATAGTGCTCTAGATGAAGATTCTGAATACGATGATGTGAAACTTGCCATTCGAAGGAGATTTGCTGTCAATGCAGAAACGAGATTGAGAGCTACTAAATTGAAAACAGGAGATGATGTGACTGATTTGGCAATACCACTGCTACAATTGTTGCAGTAAAGAGTCTGGATGAAATTGTCAAAGAATTCTTGTGCCCAATCATTATCAAAATCGCCATAGTCTGCATGACTTTCCACACTTATATCCGTCAGCTCATCAGGAGACTCAGCAAGACTAATGCCAGGCTATGAAACAGTTGGACATGGTGCTGTGAACTATCAACTGAAGAAGATTGGACCCACACTTTCGCTCTTCTCAGTATATCCTGCAGCTACTACCTTGGCTTCCTTGAGTAATCTAGCCTCCCAAGCTTTTCCTGACATCTCCCATTTTTTAGTCCAGGATATATATCTCTGCCATTTCAAATGCACTCCTTGAACTCTGCTAATCCTTAAAGTCCAGCTGTTTTGCTGCCTCATGCTAGATATTACCAATTCTTGTGCAAGAGTCATGTGCTGTGAATATGCCAAAGATAGAACTGCAATTTAATTGGTCAGATTTTATGGTTTACTATCAGGATATGAAAATCTGTTTTATCTTGCTTTGCTAGTGTAGATTTTAAAAAAATGACTTTACTGAAAAGATATATTGAAAACAAATTTTGGTCAGTTATAAGCATGTGCGATACCAACCCCCAAGTCGAAGAAGGGGGCTAAGTCCCCTAACCAATGCATTATTCAAGAAATGTGGCAGAGCTCCCTAAACGGTGGGTCCACCCACACCTTAGACACTGCTGAACTCAAAGTCAATAAGTTCACACCCTGTTCAACACTGTTCAAAACTCGATGCCAGTTCTGGTAAAAATGATGTTAGTAAGACATCCTGCTAATTCAAGACTAGTGGATCCATAACTTGTTCTACCTGTCAAACTTGATGTTAGTAGGTGCAAAATACTGTTTGACACTGGTGCCATCCAAACATGTTGAGTTTTACACTGTTGAACTGGCTAGAGATAGATTGATGTCCAGTTCCCAGTATCGAACATACTGATGTAGAATTCTAATCCACTAGTTAAGAAAGGGGGAGGGACCCCAAGAGAATAACCCACCAGTCAAGAAAGGGTGTGTGACCTCCAAGACAACTCATTAGTTGAGAAAGGTGACAGAACCCCCTTACCAATACTCTAGTTGAGAAAGGGGACATGACTCATTATTATTCTATATACCACTATTATATATATATAATACACTTTTAGGAACCTCTCAGTAAGATCTGCACCACCTGTGTAAAATATACTAACATTTTATACCTCAGTGAAATCCACATCACCTATGACCTGTGTATTTAATATATTATAAATGTAGAATCCACTCAGTGAGATATGTACATTTATTTTCAAAATAAATGCATGTACATGTATATATATATAACATATATGCTCTGATCATATTAATTTTCAAGGTGTATTTGACACAAAATAGATGTGGTCTTCATGTGTGTTGATGTAATATTAATGACCACATATTATAACAAGTGCTATGATGATATACAATACAATAATTTTTTGATCATGAAATCAATGGCAGAATCAATTCCTAAGTGATAAATTGGGTTGGGAATGCACCTGTATAGTTCTCGAACTCAAATTTTCTTGCCACAAAATTCACTGTTAGTTTTATTCATGGTGGATATCAAAACCTATTTCATATATGTTGATCATTTCAATGTCAGCTCCCTCCATCAGTAAAGGGTGTTTAGAGAACTTGCTGGCCTGCTTCCCTGCAGTTGCAGCTCCAGGTCTGTGCATTAAAAAGTGAATATTTTGCTTCCATAGAACACTTGTACGTCACCATCTCCAGTGAATTCTCAGAAGTGGTCATTCTTATCCCCTCATACTTCAAATTCATAGATGCTCTTGCTGTAGGTCTTCTTTACTTTTTTCAATATCAATTCCAACCATTTTGCTTCCAACATCTCCACGTGAAATTTGGTTTCTGTAGTCTACAGGAAGATGGTATGGAGTTCTAGTTCATCTAGTTTGTCAAACTCCAATAGTGGTTACAGGAATGTCCACCCATTTCTTGTTTAAGGGTAAAACAATTGTACATGACTCAATCATTGGTAAATTACCATCAAAGGCAATTAAGGTTTTACTGCACTCACTAATGTATTTTTTTAAATTTGAATAACAAGGTATTGATCAGATTTCATGGAGTCAGTGTGAAATTCTCTTTCACTGATCAAGGCAGGAGGCTTTTTTTTCTGGCCTGTTAAAACTTTCCTTATGTTACAACTTTAAACCTCTTCCTTCTTGGCAATGCAAGTTGTTTTGAACACATATTTGCTGAAACAAAGGGGAGAGGGGGAGAGACCAATTTCACCTAAAGGAGGAAGAAAGTTATGTGGTGACTGAAAGGTATATACCAGAATTAGAGTCACATCAGTTATGATACAGTCCCCATCACATATCACAGTACCCATCCCATATCACAGTACTCATCTTATACCCATCGAATTGACCAGCACTGACAGAATATGCATCTCATTAATGACATTAGCTGGTTCAAGTATAAATGGCTATTTACTTTTACCCCAGAGAGACAACAGAAATTCTGAATTCCTCTGAGATGAGGGCATTAACTAAATGAGCAATCCTAATAGCATACCATTTCAGTCTTTATGCAGCATGGAATTGGTTTTGGGCCACTCTGGTCATCATCTGTCTCTGAATCCTCTAGCTAACTCCATGGAATTGGTTTCAGGGATACTCTGATCATATCAAGTTAACATACCAACTGTGCGATATCGGTTACATCATCCTCAGATTGCTCCGCAGTAACTATAAAGACTAATGTCACATTTTGTCAAGAATGAGCAACTTCAGACAGTTTTTCCTAAAAACACTCCAAATAGAGCTTCTTTCGGTGAAAAAAATGGAGATTTCTGGCATTTTCTGTCGTTTAAAGAGTAGAAACAGTTCCATGTCTGGCATAGCCTAACCTTCATCCTAAGGGTCTGGTGTCGCTAGTAGCTATGTAGCTATTACTTGTGCGGCTGCGACCATAGTTGGATGCCATCAAATTACAGTACTGTGGGATTGGTATAGAAATTAGGATCATGCATTGAAATTCCTACCAAGAAAGTGAAAACAAGGGTTGACTATACCAGACATGCTTTGTACAAATTCCATGATAAAATTATGCATTTGGTTGTTGGTGATATCATACCATTCACTGGTGAGTCCTCCTCCATTATCATTTGTAGAAGTCTTAAAATAATACAGTAAGTCTGTGAGCCTGTGATGCAAGATAACAATGCATGTTTGAACTTTATTGCTTAATAGAACATTGTTTACTAAAGAAGAATTGCCAACAGCCTGATGACTCCTATATATTCAGGTATAGTGTCTGTTCTAGGTGATCATTAATGACATGTAGAAAGGCTTCAGCGTCAGTAATGGTGTCAGTTAGAACTAATAAGGGGCACTTGACAGTAAATGGGCCACATCTGTTGCCTCTAAAAATGAACTAGGACAGAAAATGTAGTTTGCAGCTTCACATGCATTCTTCATGTTTACTTTGGTTGGAGCCAGAGAGAAAATCTTATCACTGATGGCATCCCCTAATCTAGTACAAAAAGGAACTGTGAGTGTGTCAGGTGGAGCAATGTGCCTGTTTATTGCTCCATTGGGCTAGGGCTGGGCTAGGGCTAGGCTAGAGCTGGGCTAGGGCTGGGCTAGGGCTGGCACTATATTGGTGAATTGCAGCAACAAAAATGAAAAGCAGGCAAGGTCTTTCAAAATGCTGCCCAGCCCCAATTACACTCACCACCTCATCATGTAGAGCTTCCAAGATTGCTTTTATCAGTTGACTGCTTTCACTATAACAAAATCTCTTGTGCAGATACTTGAATGATCTGAAACACTGCCAGTGTCCATGTTAAATCTTTAAACATTTCATGGAGATAACTGATAGACTCAAGCATACTGTTAGAATTAGGGAACATCATGTTCTTGGAATAGATGCAGCAGGAATGTCAAATATATTACTCAAACATAAGTTTTTGTAAAACATACTCCACGATTTCCTTCTCTTAGATGCTGTAGATGGTGCAGCCATAGACCTTACCTCACAGACAACCAGGAATAAGACAAGATCAATGGAATTAGGAGGGGTGAGCGAGATAGGCATGCCCATTTTGTCTGCTTCATCTACTTACTGCCCATTGCAACACTTTTTCATTCCTTCACCCAATTAACACCTGACATGTGCATGAGGTGAATGCACAAAGTTAGTGCTACTAACTTGTATAAGAAGATTTATTGTGGATCACTTATATGCACGAAATACACTGGCATAATCTCTTCTTAAATTAAAAGAATACACAATCAATCTTGTGGGTGGAGTTTTGCTGCTCAGAGGTACTTACAGTAACAGCAATAATCTGAATCTTGTGCAGGGTACTTGGCTAGCTGAATAACTTATCAAAACAAAGGCAGTTACTAACAAGGAGGAAGCCGGCCAGAGAGCATAGTGTGAAAATATAACCACTGAGAACAAAGCAGAAGGGCATGGACTGGCCACATGTATGAATGGTGTCACTTTAATATCTGTCTGTTTATCTTGCATTTCTATTATTGTTCTGTCCTTTTTCAACAAAACATACAGCACGCCACATAGAGCACACCACATACACCACAGAACATACAGCACACCACATAGAGCACACAACATACACCACAGAACATACAGCACACAACTTACAGCACACAACATAGAGCACACCACATACAGCACACAACATAGAGCACACCACATACAGCAGCACACCACATAGCATAGAGCACACAACATACACCACAGAACATACAGCACACAACTTACAGCACACAACATATGGCACACAACATACAGCACACAACATAGAGCACACAACATACACAACAGAACATACAGCACACAACTTACAGCACACAACATAGAGCACACCACATACAGCACACAACATAGAGCACAAAACATACAGCACACAACATAGAGCACAAAACATACAACACACAACATACAGCACACAACATAGAGCACACCACATACAGCAGCACACCACATAGCATAGAGCACACAACATACACCACAGAACATACAGCACACAACTTACAGCACACAACATATGGCACACAACATACAGCACACAACATACAGCACACCACATACATCACACAACATAGAGCACAACACATACAGAAAACAACATAGAGTACACCACATAGAGCACACAACATACACCACACAACAACATACAGCACACAACTTACAGCACAAAACATACAGCACACCATGTACAGCACACTGTGGCGCGTGCGTGGCGACTTGCACTGGTCGTCCTAACCACAGGAATGAACTCTATAAACTGACACACACACACACACAATAACAGATGATGTGCTTGATTAAGAATCTTGAGATGAATATGAAATCAGTTGTCTTGATTTATTAGTAGCTAAGCTCGCTACATTGGTGACCCCGACGGGATTTGAACACGCAATCGTCGTCCCATCAATAACTCAAAAGACTCACAGCGTCGGAGAAACAACCGGAGACTTCGGCGTTCTAGAAGCGTGCCGCCTCTCGTCTGGTCCGCGCGATGCCTCTCCAAAACGAAGACGTTCAGGCCATCGCCCAGGCCCTGCAAGCTCTTCTCCCCGCTGCTCCCGTTGCTGCCCCCTCCTCTATTTCGTCTGTCTCACTCAAACTGCCTCCATTTTGGGCCACCCGGCCAGAGGTGTGGTTCCGCCAGGTTGAGGCCCAATTCGAAACCCGCCATCCACCCATCACAACGGACTTAACCAAGTTCAGCCATGTGATTGCATCTCTGGACAATGCCACAGCAGGGGAAGTTGAGGCCATCATCCTGTCTCCCCTACCTACCGGCGCTGAAGGCTGCCCTCATCGACGCATTTGGCAAGACCCAGGCTGCCAAGGACATGCAGCTCCTCTCCTTGTCGGGTCTCGGGGACAGGAAGCCTTCCAGCCTTCTACGCCATATGGAGTCCCTCAACGCGGACCCCAAGACCCTCCTTCGCGCACTCTTCCTCACCCAGTTGCCCACGGAAGTTCGTCGAGTCCTCGCTGGATCTTCCACGACTGACCTTAAGGAGCTGGCCAAGGAGGCGGATGCCATCATGGAGGTGGGCTCCACGCGTTTCAGTGCCACTGGCATTTCTGGCGTGCAGAGATCGACTCCCCCATCCACCACGCCACAGAGACGGCTATGTTTTTACCATGCCAAATTTGGCAAGGAGGCCAGAAAGTGCAACCAGCAGGGGTGCAGGATGGGCCACCTTATTTTACCTTCCACTCCCACCTCCAACCTGTCTCCGGCCTCGGAAAATGGACAGGCCGGCCGCTAAAAACCTCCGCGGTCGGCCAAGGGGAGAAAAAACACGATGTCAGTGTGGGACCGCCGCTCAGGCCGCTCCTTCCTTGTCGATTGCGGAGCTGACGAATCCGTGTTCCCTGCCTCGGCCGCCGACATGAGGCACCGTGCTCCTCAGCCCCCCTGATTGCTGCCAATGGCACCCTCATTAAGACATGGGGGAAATGCCAAACTTCCCTTCTTCTCAGTAAGGGACACGCCTTCAACCAGGACTTTCACGTGACAGACGTCACAGGCCCCATTCTCGGCGCTGACTTCTTCGCCTCAAACCGGTTGGCCATCGACATGGCCAACAAACGCCTCATCAGCCTCGACGACCTCAATGTGGTGGTGACTGGTGTCGCCAGCATCTCCTCTCCCAACACCGGTCTCCACCTCGCCCGCATAAGCTCCTTCGACACCATCATCGATGGGTTCCCTGAACTGCTCGTGCCCCGCTTCAAGTCCACGGACTCTAATAAGCATGGGGTGGAACACCACCTCATCACCGAGGGTCCACCTCTTCATGCTCGTGCTCGTCATCTCGACGACCATGAGAAGCTGATGGTTGCTAAAGCAGAGTTCGCAGAGATGGAAAGGATGGGCATTATCAGGCGCTCCAACTCTCCCTCAGCATTGCCACTTCACATCGTTCCGAAACCAGGTGGAGGTTGGAGGCCTTGCAGCGACTTTCGACGTCTAAGCAATGCCACTGTGGACGACAGGTACCCCTTGCCGCACATACAGGATTTCAATGGCGGTCTGGCAGGGATGACGATCTTCTCCAAGATAGACCTGGTGCGAGGCTACCACCAGATTCCTGTCGCGTCAGCGGATATCCCCAAGACGGCTCCCTTCGGGCTCTGGGAATTCCTCCGCATGCCCTTTGGTCTCAAGAATGCCGCTGAGGCATTCCAGAGGCTGATGGATGGCATCTTCCGCGGCATTCCCTTCGTCTTCATCTACCTGGACGACATCCTCATCGCCAGCACCACTAAACTGGAGCACGAAGCGCACCTCCAGCAGGCCTTCCGCCTCCTCTCCGACAATGGGATGGTCATCAATTGGAAGAAGAGTGTTTTTGGCATAAGCAAACTCACCTACCTCGGGCACTATTTTACCGCCTCCGGCATCATACCCCTTGAGTCCAGGGTTGATGCAGTGAATGACTTCCCCATTCCCACCAGCAAGGTCAGCCTTCAACGCTTCCTCGGCATGATCAATTACTACCACCGCTTCATGCTGAGGTTGGCAGACAAGCTTCACCCCCTCCACGACGCCACCAAAGTAAAGAGACAGACAATCGAGTGGACACCGGAGTGTCAGGCCGCTTTCCTCACCGCCAAATCTGCTCTGGCGACTGTCCATCACCCACACACGAGTGCTAAGACAAGCATCACTGTGGATGCTTCAGACAGGGCAGTCGGTGGTCAGCTCAAACAACTGCTCAATGGCAACTGGTGTCCGGTAGCTTTCTTCTCCAGGAAGCTCTCCAACGCCGAGAGGAAATACAGTGCCTTCGACCGCGAACTATTGGCCATCTTCCTCGCAGTGAAGCATTTTCGCCACCACATTGAAGGCCGCCATTTCACCATCTTCACGGACCATAAACCACTCACCCTTGCCTTCGCCAGTGCCACCGAACGGTCACCTCGTCAGACTCGCCACATGTCCTTCATCAGCGAGTTCTCCACCGACGTGCGACATGTCAGTGGAAAAGACAACGTGGTCGCTGACGCCCTCTCTCGGCCCGATATTTCTGCGCTCTCCCTACCCACCATTGATTACCGTCTGCTGGCTACCGATCAGGCCACTTCGGACGAAATCGCCGCCTACAAGACCTCCATTACCAACCTCCAATTTGAAAATGTCAAGTTCGATGATTGTGACGTTCTCTGTGACATTTCCATGGATCAACCTCGGCCGGTAGTCCCTAGGGAGTGGACGAGGAGGGTCTTCGATACCATCCACGGCCTTGCCCATGCCGGCTGTCGCCCGACTCAACGTGCCATCTCCTCATGCTTCGTGTGGCACGGAATGAAACGCGACATCCGCAAGTGGTGCCGAGATTGCCATCCCTGCCAAGCGTCAAAGATACACCGTCATGTCCATGCACCTCTCACCAAGCGTCCACCTCCCGACCGACGCTTCGGCAGTCTCCACGTCGACCTGGTAGGCCCCCTCGATGAGTCCGAGGGCATGAAGTATTTTTTTACGATCGTTGACCGTTTCACCCGGTGGCCCGAAGCCATCCCACTGCCGGATTCCACCAGCGAGACCTGCGCAAGGGCACTTATCCGTCACTGGATCTCTCGCTTCGGAGTGCCTGGTGACATCACCTCTGATCTTGGCCCTCAGTTCACCAGCCACTTGTGGTCACAGCTCAACTGCCTGCTCGGGATTTCGGCCTCCAACACAACGGCCTATCGCCCAGAAGACCCAGGCTGCTCCGCCGCTGATCTCGTCTACGGTACTTCCCTCCACATCCCCGGGGAATTCCTTCCTCACGAGCCACGGGGCTCGCACGCATCCTCCGAGTTCCTCCGTCAGCTCCTGGACACCGTGCGCAATGTCCTTCCACCCGTCCACGAGTTCCACGGCAGCCGTTCCACCTACCAGCCTGCCAGCCTGGCGTCCACAGGCTACGTGTATGTTCGCCATGATGCTCATCGAGGCCCATTGCAATGCCCCTATGACGGCCCGTTCAAGATCATCGAGACTCATGATAAGTACTACGTCCTCGACGTGAATGGCCGCCATGACTCTGTCTCTATCGACCAGCTGAAGACTGCATATGGCCAGCAAGCCGACGACCAGCCTTACCCCGTTCCTCCTCGGGCTCTCACTCCGTGCCCATTCCGGTTAGTTCCACCTCAGCCAACACCTGTTGCGCCACAGCCTACAGTATACGCTCGCTCCGGCAGAGAGATAAGGATGCCTGTCCGCTTCCTGTAGGCCTTGGTCGTTATGGTGTCCCTCACTGGGGGGGCCCTTGTGGTGCGCGCGTGGCGACTTGGCACTGGTCGTCCTAACCACAGGAATGAACTCTATGAACTGACACACACACACACAATAACAGATGATGTGCTTGATTAAGAATCTTGAGATGAATATGAAATCAGTTGTCTTGATTTATTAGTAGCTAAGCACGCTACAACACACATAGCACACCACATACAGCACACAACATATAGCACACAACATACACCACACAACATACAGCACACAACATAAAGCACACAACATACAGCGCACAACATAAAGCACACCACATACAGCACACAACATACAGCACACAATATAGAGCATACAGCACACAACATACAGCACACAACATACGGCACACAATATACGGCACACAACATACAGCACACAACATACAGCACACAACATACAGCACACAACATACAGCACAACATATAGCACACAACATACAGCACACCACATACAGCACACAACATACGGCACAAAACATACAGCACACAACATACAGCACACAACACAGTACACAACATAAAGCACAACATACAGCGCACAACATAAAGCACACCACATACAGCACACAACATACAGCACACAATATAGAGCACAGTATACAGCACAACATACAGCACACAACATACAGCACAAAACATACAGCACACCACATACAGCACAAAACATACAGCACACCACATACAGCACACAACATACAGCACACAACATACAGCACAACATACAGCACACAACATACAGTACACAACATACAGCACACAACGTACGGCACACCACATACAGCACACAACGTACAGCACACAACATACAGCACAAAACATACAGCACACAACATACAGCACACCACATACAGCACACAACATACAGCACATAACATTACAGCATACAACATACAGTACACAACATACACCACACCACATACAGCACAGAACATATAGCACATAACATTACAGCATACAACATACAGTACACAACATACACCACACCACATACAGCACAGAACATATAGCACACCAAATACAGCACACAAAATACAGCAAGAGAGACAACAGAAATGCTGAGTTGGGGCAATTCCTCTGAGATGAGGGCACTAACTAGCTGATTGCAATGAGCAGTCCTAATACCTGAAACAACATATACCAATTCAGTCTTCAAGCAGCATGGTGTATTGGTTTCAGGGACCATCTGGTCATATATATACATTAACATACGTTGCAAAAACTGTTTAGTTAAAGCAACTTGAAAAATGGCGCAACTGAGGTGTTAATTTAACCAGATATAATAGGTAGTTTAATTTTACAGAAATAATAGTTGTGACTAGAACTATTGTGTATTATACCAATTTTAATAGACTATTTATAAATGTTAGTATAAGAACAGACAATGCATTTTCAATTACAACCCACTTTTCTACAGGAGAAATTCTACCAGCAAAAGTTTGAATGCATTGTAAGTGCTGGACCATACCACTGTGCGAGGTCTTTGAACCAAGCATAGAAGTGCGAAGGGATAATGAGAATATTATGCCTATAATCACTGGCCGGGTTTTGATGAATGACAAGACTGATATATGATATGTATTGATGCAGCTCTGCCATAAACTGTGGTTGTTTACAGACCTGCTTCTAACCTCAACCTGCAAGATAACTGGCATTAGCCGTAAACAATTGGAAAAAAACTCTTCTAAACTCCACACCATTGATTAATAATACAGATGCTCAAAAAGAAGGCAACAAACCAGCACTTAACAGCTCCAAACATCGAAAAGCTCAACAACCAGTGTTTAAGGTCTGGATTTATAGTGCAACAGGAATATTTGCACTAACCTTGGCGATATAATTATGTATTCCTCAGCTTTGCTTGGTGCTTATATTTGCAGTGGTGTTTATAAAAATTACCATGATTATGATTCTTCAGTAGGCTAACTGGTAACAGTACATGTACTGCTCTTTCGATGCTGGTCTACAGGATTTTTCTTTGGGAGTACCAATGGTTATAACCAGGCAGCAGGCTTTGGTCACAGTTGAAAGCTCTGAAGTCTTCATGCAAAGATTGACTGTGATGTTGGCCGTAATTAATATTTAGTTGAAATACAAACTTAGTTGTTAACAAAAGATATTTGTTAAAATAACATAGACATTTCAACTAAATGGTAGTTATAACAACAGATCCTTTTTATGGTGTAGCAACTGTGTTTCGGTTATGATGGCACTCGGCCATCATCATCCTCAGACCTCAGCCAACTATAAAGACAAATTAGGTCAGATCAAAATCCCATGATAGCTGGTCTGAGTTGGCATTCGTCTTAAGGGTCTGGTGTCCACTCACTGTGATAATGGAATCTTCGATTTGATATGTCGTTGTGGACTCGCTATTCACAAAGGAAAAGTGGATTACTGAGCAGTGAAGGCATTTAGTCTGATCTCAGTCTTCATTCCAAGTCTAGGTCCTCTTGCAGGAGCTTTAGTCAATGGTCAAGGATATTGATTTAGCTAGCTTGCTATCATCTGCTTGTGCCATTGATAGTTTGGTACCTTCAAGTTGCGATATCGTGGGATGGGATTATACATTGAAATTCCTACCAAGCAAGAAAACAAAAGTTGGCTGTTTGTGGTCTATGCTGATATACCTTTCTTTATTGGCAAATCATATTCGTGCATATTATACATATATGTTTGTGTGTATGTGACCGGACTCGCATGCCATCGACTACAAGGTATTTGATGCATGGGATAGGTGAGCTGCATGCCAATATAGCACATCACACAAACAAGGGGGATGTTGAGCCATTAATACAAGTACAGAGGCTTTGTCCTATCTTCTGGATGTGAAAAAGTGGCAGGAAGTGGGTGTACAAAGAGTGGGAAATATTATGTAGAGTACAGTATCTGAAAAAACACAAGTAAAAGTAGAGGGACATATTTTGTTGGGCATGGGCAATTAGACAGGCACTCTATACACAAATGAACCATACAAATATGTAACTACATAATTATACATAATTGGAGAAATTATGTTGTAGCTAGTCTTTCCCAAAAGGAAGTGCACACAGATGAGAGAGATCCTCTGTCAAATAATCTGGGGCTATATGTATTCTCGATTTATTGTGCTGTCAGAAAGGGGTTAGGTGAGATTGACCTAGTTATCCTTGTTATTCCCCTTGTAGATAATCATATTGCACTCACCAATCTCTCATTCTCTATGTCCCATGAGATTGACTTTCCCTTCCTCTTCACTTCCTTGAAGAACTCTTTCATATTTGTGATGATGTACTTGACTGTGATGTTAGAAGTACACACCTTGACCAGTTGTCTTCCAGATTATGGATAGGGCCTTCTCCACCATCACTAACACCACACTCTTCCTCTTGTATTATTTACACATATTCACATCTACAAGTATATGGACTTGCTTACAGGAATGTTGAATTAATGGCATTATCATTTGGTTGCTTAATCGCATCACAATCCCAGCCTGTAATCACTATCATTCAATGCAGAACAGAGCAGTATTGAATTAGGCCCTCAGTTAGGGACAGGGCAATGGCAGTGTTAAAGATAAGACAGTAGCTAGACCAATGTAATCCTCAAGGCTAGAATTTTTTTACATGAACAAATCCTTGTGTTGTCTAAGGGAAACCCTGAACAAAAAAGTGTGCCTACCACAAAAGTTCCATATATGTATAATCTTAGGTTCAACAACTTCATTTGGCTACAAGAGTGCTAGAGAAAATATTTGCCTAGTGCTCACCACCGTATAAAATATTTCCAGCTGATGCTGGCTGAATGGCAAATCCAAAATACTATGAATTTTCATAGGCTACATGCTGCGCTCAACTTAGAAGACACAGTACAGCACTTCATTGCTCTTCAGAACAGGACCTGCTAGTCCAAATATTAAAATTCATTCCCAAGTCTATAGACTAGTTCATGAGACACATGTATAGGATGATTGGAATGCATAAGTAGTTTGTTCATCAATATGCTTGGTGGAATGATGGTCCAAGTAGTGCACTTCAATTCTTTTCAATCCAGGAATTGTTAATTCTGTCAGAAGTGCTACAAAAGTTATTGCACCCATTCTTGACATGTAGCTGAGTTGAATGAACTAAATTTAAATTGGAATATATATAGGCTCTTCATGCATCTGCACATGGCACTTGGATCCAGTTCCTACCACCAGAAGTAGGCTGGTGAACAGATGAAAAAGGGGGAACACTGTCTGCAGAAGTGCAGGCTAGTTATGAATCAACTCAGCATAGATGTTTTGGTTGCATTGCACACAATCCATCTTAATTTTGCTTAGCAGCTCCACTCAAAACTTACTAAGACACATTTAACCAGAAAAGGGTTTAGAAATCGTTGTGTAGACTGTTCTGGCTTAAGAACTTGAGTGATTTTGCCTCGACATTCTAAGATCTAGGGTTCTAGCTCTCTAAAAAAAACTGGAAGATGATGATTATATTCATGGCTTATGATTTAGTCTGTTCAAGTTGCAGTTAGCAGTAGTGACTAGCAAATGTTTGGAGCAGAGATCATTTGCTTTATTTGTGGAGTTTATTTTACATGAGATTAAAAAGAAGAAGACTAGATGGAAACTGTTATATATAAGGAGGCAAAAAGAATTATTGAACAAATTGATTTAGATTATTCACCGAGAGACTTCCTGATTAAAGAAAGTCATATCAGTGTTAGGCTAAATGGCAGGGAAAAAGTCTCGAAAGGTTTATATTGAGGATTAATGCTGGACAATATCAAACATCAGCAGCTATTCACTCGTTTTGTTTCTTTTTTCCCCTTTTTCCTCCCAATTTTTTTATAGCACTCAAGTTCCCCAGTTTGATTGTGGGTGGATTCATTCACTTCCCCCCAACCCCCCACCCCAACCCCCCTCCCACCCACACACACAACACCTAAAACTATCTTAGTATTTTGTCTAGTTGCTATACTGGCTCAGGATAAAGTATGTGATTCTTGGAAAAAAGAGAGGAAGAAAGTGAATGACATCACAAGATCGAACTGGGGTCTTACAGAGGGACAGGCACTTTATTTCCCCAGGATATTAAAAATGATGAACTAATAGGATTCACCTGCTAATAAAAGGAAGCAAGTGTGTCTAATAGGAATCACAACTAGTTAGATTAAACATTACCATTCATCACATTTAGCTTGGGGTACATGATATTAAATGGTAAACGTCGTAGCTGATTTTTGTTACACACTTGAGTATTTTTTACAGGTTTACTGTTTTTTCTCAAGTTGTTATATATCATAATTGAGAGATAGGACTACACAGGGTTCTACAAATTCCAACTCTGAGATTTATTATTATTGGGCACTACAGAATCGAATACATACCATGTATTGTAGCTATCATTTGTAATACATACATATATATATACTGTATATACACTATATTCTTCATTACACAATGTTCAACACATATATCATCTGCTGTTATAGTTGAGTGCAGCCATGCAGATATAGAGAGCTACTGCATCCTTCAAGGACATTGTAATAGTTGTACAGTAAAACTCCACAAAATGAAACAATCTTTCAGTAGATGATCAGCTATATACAACTTCCTTAAAACTTCTTAAAGCTGCACAAGAGTGGAAACTCCACAAACCAATCCTTAGAACTGTGACTGGTTTATTCACTCTTTGTAATTCAGCACGTATGTTGGCCCGATAGCATCATCATTGAAATTACTCACTGGCTGACACTTAACGCATGTTCTTTTCTGCAATTGAGGAATGGAGTAGTTGTAGATGTTAATTGGAAGATTTAGAGTCTTCTGATGCTCAAGTTTTTATGACTGGATTTATTGTATGAGAGTTATGTGAGTGGGAACACAGAGACACATAGATTCAGATGTGTCCTTGGAGGAGCACTTCTAGATTTTGGCACTTTCTGTTTGGTCTGCCAGGCTTAAAGGATTCAATGTATATATGTTAGGTGTCATTTTGGAATATAGGAGCAGAAAAACTACCAATTAGACAGTTAAGAAGCTTTTAATTTGAGACGAGGTCGTTAGGTTTTTTGGAGCGGCTGCTTTCACCACTTTAGAAAGAGGAGCAAACCACTATAGATAGTGCTACAATGCTACCTGACATGCAATTAGGTTAAACCATGATAACACAGTATGTTTTGTGTCTAGCAACAAATGAAGCTAGCTATATACATATATATATATAATCGTACCCGGAGAGAGCAGACACGTCCAATGGATTGCCAGCTCACTAATGTTATCAACCCACAAACAAGTTGGGGCTTTTTCCATATCTTACTCCCTTACAGCCTGATTCCACTTAAGGCTCAGTCTTTTTCCTATCAGCTTTACTTCAAGGCTCTCCTTTGTGCCTTTGTTTAAGCCATTCCAAGGAGATTGCAGACAGAGATATTTGGCAGGTTAAAGGAATGTGCCTGCTATTTTTCCCCATCAGATTATATTTTATTTGTTGTTATATTTATTCTAACACTGAAATTCATTTAGTAACAGAGAATCAGCTCAGGTGCTTACAGAACATGTGCAACTGCAGTAGTAATTCTCAATTTTTCCACAATGTAACTTCAATTTTTACTTTAGAATTGCGCAGGTCTCACACCAGGTAATTTAAGAAACAAAGAAACAAACAAATATATGAAGACACAAATAAATTAATAAATAAATATAATAGATGAACAAAGGGTTATGGGTGGTCATGGAGGGATTGACCAGCTTAATTAGTGTTGTTTCTTTTTTATTAAGTGGATTATTAGTAGCTACTATTTATTTATTTATTGTAAAGTCATTTATTAGTAGTTATTTTTGTCTTGTCAATAAGCAAATAATCAAAAGATAATAAAATAACCAAAAAAACAAGCAAATAAACAATAAATTTAAAAAATATATAAAAAAACAGACTGTCAGCAATGCTACTCTATCTGGTTGAACCTTTTCTCACTAAAGGTCACCGAGCACTTGCTGCGCCGAATAACTTGCCCTTGTCTGTAACCTTTTAGAGTCTGACAAGCAAATTTGTTAGCCCAACACTACCACCTCTAGGCTTTCATATGAGCCTTCGTATTTAACTCTCAAGTGTAGTGGTAAATCATCAGATCATTGTATCATACAATAACATTAATTAGAGCAAGCTATTGGTCAGTCCAGCTTGTTCTGCGCTGGCTCTGATCTAACCTTTAGCCCTCTACTCTTCCCTTTTCTAGTTATTAAACAGTCTCTTAAATACTGTCTCATGTTTTCACACGGATTTGCACTGCACACGGTTGTGGTCTTGGACAAGGTTGTGGTCTTGCTCACATTTGTGGTCTTGTATACTTTCATTAGTGGTCATGTTGTTGTTGTGTACTTTTCCCTCAACTAGCTCTTCTCAACACTGCCTTCCCGTTCAGGTGAGAACAATGTTCTCGGGACAGTCCATCTGCGTTAGTGTTCAACCTTCCAGGTTTGTGGATAATGGTATATTGATAGGGTTGCATGGAAAGTGCCCACCATCCATGGCTGTCTTTCAGCTTGGCAAGGTGTGTTAACGGGTCGTATCTGTCTCGATCGTGAATTCGGTTCCTTCCAAATAGACACGAAAGTGCTTAGTTCCTTCAACGATAGCCAGTGCCTCTTTTTTCTATGGTTGAATACTTTCCTTCTCGGGGCAACAGTTTTCTCGACCCGTACGCCACAGTGTGTTCCTCTCCTGTCTCCATTCCGTTGTGCAAGTAAATACGCTATTCCCATGTCAGACGCATCGGTTTGGAGTAGGAAGGGTTTCTCCCACATAGTTGTGGTCAGTACCGGGTAGTTGGTCAGGGCGTCTTTCAACCGCTAGAAGACTGGTGCATTTCCGCATTTTCGGTTTATCCTTCTTGGTTAATTCTGTCATAGGTGTGGCCATCGTGGAGAATTCAGGTATGAACCTTCGGTAATATCCACAGAGACCCAAGAAAGCACAAACGTCTTTCTTTGTGATGGGCTGTGTGAAACCTTGGACGGCTGTTATCTTTGCCTGTAGGGGGACCTACCCATTTCCCACTGTATGACCCAAATATTCACACTGATTGACCGCAAACTTGTATTTGGCTTATTTGATCATTAGCACTGCTCTTCTTAATCTCATCAATATGTCTGCTAGCTGTTCGAGGTACTTCTGCCAAGTCTCGCTGTGAATGATTACGTCATCGAGGTATGCTGCTGCGAATGACTGGGATCCCTCGAGCACTGTGTTCCTAAGACGCTGAAATGTTGACCGAAGGGCATGATCACGAATTGATATTTGCCCCAAGGTGTTACAAATGCAGTCTTCTCCTGGCTTGCCTTCGAGACAGGCACCTGTACCCTTTTGTAAGGTCCAATGCAGTGATGTATTACTTTGCCCGACCAATGCTGTCGATCATATCATCAATTCAGGGTATGGGGTACAGGTCGGCCTTGGTGACCAGGTTAAGTTTCCTGTAGTCTACGCAAAGTCACTTCCCTCCATCTTTCTTAGGTACTAAGATGACCGGAGCCGCCCATGGACTTCTGGAAGGAGTGATGATACCTAGCTCTTGAATCTCCTTGCGTAAGAACTCGTGGGAGGTGTGAGGGAGCCGGTAGGGGGGTAGACGAATGGGGGTAGCATTGTCAGTATGAATTTGGTGACTTACTAGGTTCGTCTTGCTGGGGTCATCGCTGACGACGTCTACGAACTTTCTCCTCAGTTCCTGGAGTTCCTTCTTCTGCTGGTGAGTGAGTGTATTGACAATTTGATGCTTTCCTTCCTCTGTATCATCCTTGTTGGGGTTGTTGTCTACCGCTAAGAACACAGCTGGTGTGGGGGAAAACCACTCCTTCATCCCATTGATATGGAAGGTGCGATATCTCTTGGGTCCCTGGCCCATGCCTACTTCATACGTGAGGTCTGTTATTTTTCTTGTGATGATGACCGGACCCCTCCACTCACTGTGGAGCTTATCGAGCTTCCTGGGTTGGAATACAAGTACATAATCACCAATGTCAAACCTCCTTTCCTTTGCTCATTTGTCGTAATGCTGTTTGCTTTTCTTCTGACTCCTTCAGGTCGGCTAACTCCCTCACGATGGACATCCTTTCTCTGAGTTGGTGGAGATACTCCATGACGTCATGTTCATCCTGTTCACTCTTGCCACCCCACATCTCGACCAACTCGTCGAGGGGGGTTCGCATTCTTCTCCTAAACAGTAGCTCAAATGGCGAATAGCCGGTGGATTTGTGTATCGAACCCCTATATTTCCAAAGAATAAAGCAGCAGGGGCATATTCAGGGGGGGTTTCCTGTTGCCCAGAAACCCCCCCTAAGTACAAGCCACACCCATAACTCATTTGACATTTGAGTGAGTTTGTGCTAATCTCTGATAGGATTACCTTAGCATCACAATCCTTGCTAATCCTACATATAAATTTGTACTATAGTGTACTCTTGTATTGAAAATTTAAGCCCTTAGAGGCTCATAAATTTACTTCTACAAACCACAAAACTTTTAGTACAGTACTCAAACAGCTTTTTCTTGTAGAAAACTATTTGCTTGGAACTGGCAAGCCTATGAATATTAGTGAGGTTGTGCTAATCTCTGATAGGATTACCTTAGCCCAGCCCCTATTCCAGGAGGATGCACTGTATTTGAGATTGTAGTAAAGCTGTGACATGGCCAAGAGGCAAATATCATTCTGTCATTTGGGGTGTCAGTATCAAGCAGTGAGTCTGACAGTAGCAGTGCTATTGATCCTATGAAAGTTAGAGTTCAAGAACAAAGGGAAGTAAGTCAGCCAAGTACTACTCAGTCTCTATCTCCTGATGATCTGGGAAATGTGTCAGGTCAAGGGTGTGTATCAGCTGCTAGGGTGCGCATGCATGTCCTCCTGGGGCTGACTTACGAAACTATAAACTAGAGGACATCAGAATTCTTAGCAATGACCAGAAGCTTTGGCTCTGAAGAATGCCTTTAGCACAGGATGTGACTTCAAGTTCCTACTAAAATTGAGTACTCAAAGTCTAGATCCTTCCAGAACTCCTTGTTGAAAGAGTACTCTTACACTGTTTCGTGCAATGGTGGCTTCTGTGTGAGCTGTTTAACTCTTCACCAAGAATCGATCTATTCTTGGACAGCTGGTCACCGTTCCAATGACTAATTTGACTTGAGCAAAGCAAATGCTCAAGGAACACAGCTTGCAGAAATCACACAGAGCAGCTATGTATGACACTGTTATATTTACTGAGCAAATGGAAGGAGGCCAGCTTTTCATACAGCAACAGTTACATAGTCAAGCATCTGCTCAAGTTCAGAAGAATCGGGAAGTTCTTAAGGCTATACTCAGGACGATCTTTTGTGGTAAGCAAAACATAGCTCTTCATGGCCACCGAGAGGCTCTTTGGAGTGATGCAAATCCTGGAATTTTTTTAGCCTTGCTTGAATTTCATGTTGAAGCAGGTGATGCAGTTCTGAGAGACCACTTAGCTTCTACAGCCAGAAATGCCCAATATCATGCCCCAATCATTCAAAATGAACTGATTGCAGCCATTGGTGAATGGATAAGAGAGAAAATTCTACAGGAGGTTAGGCTAGCAAAGTACTCTCCTGTGTGTGTAGACGAGGCTGCTGATGCATCTAATAAAGAGCAGCTTCCTCTAGTACTTTGATATGTTGACTCGGAAAATTTGGTGAGAGAAGAGTTTGTTGGATTTATTCTTTGCAAAGATGGCACCACTGGTGGAGTAGCTGTTTCTAAAACCATCCTAAATGCAATACAAAATTATGCCTTAGACCCAAATAATTTGCGTGGGCAGGGCTATGATGGTGCCAGCAACATGGCTGGCAAGTATAATGGGGTTGTTTCTCTAATCAAGAAACAATATCCAAAAGCAGTCTATGTTCACTGTGCAGCTCATACACTGAATCTTTGTGTTGTGGCATGTAACATCCAAGCTATTCGAAATATGCAAGGAGCTCTTGTGGAGCTATGCCTTTTCTTTACGTTTTCTCCGAAGAGGGAAGCAGAACTAGAAAAATGGATCAGTGAACTTCCATTGGGAACAACTAACAGACAGAAACTGGTAAGCCTTTGCAAGACCCATTGGGTAGAGACCTATGAAGTCTTTTCAAAGATGGTACCATCTGTTATTAGTACCTTGGAGATGATCAGTACTGAAGATGAGTGGAACAGAGAGTCTGCTCAGAAAGCTGCATCACTTTTAACAGCTACAACTCAGTTTGAGTTTCTTATGGCATTTGAGGTGGTACCATGGCCTAGGCTACATAAAAGTATTAACAGCTCTCTACAGAGCCGTTTGCAAGATATTTGCAATGCTTATACTGAGGTAAATTTAGTCGAGACTACTTTACATGAAGTTCGTGACAGCATTGATTCTCACAAGAAATGTTTTGATTCTGCAGTCACTCTAGCACAAAAAATCAATGTATCACAGCCATCTCTTCCACGTCGATGTGCAAGGCAAACAAGTAGAAGCAATGTACCTGCCGACTCTACTGAAGGTTATTACAGAAGATCTATTTCTGTTCTATTTCTGGATGAGATGATATTAGATATTCACACTCATTTTTCTGAAACACAAAAGAAAGCAGTACGAGCTTTGAGCATAGTTCCATCTGTATTCATGCCCAATGCAGTCACTCAGAGTGGGTCTAATTGTTAAAGGAACTTTTTGATTTCTATGAAGATGATATGCCAAGTCATTCATCTTTTGAACAGGAACACCATTTGTGGATATCTAAATGGAGGAATTTCTTATAAGAATTGCCCAAAACCCCATCCCAGGCCTTGAACTGTGCAAATGAGAGCATGTTTCTGAATATTTACTGCTTACTCCGTATTGTTTGTACTCTACCCATAACCAGCTGTGAATGTGAACGTAGTGTCAGTGTACTTAGAAGACTCAAAATCAGCATACTACTATTGGGCAGCAAAGGTTATCAGGACTGGCACTGATGCACATCCACTATGGCTTAAACTTTGACCTAGATGCTATTCTTAACATTTTTGCTCGTCCCTCAAAGAATGTTACCCCAGGACATTTTGAGTCATTAACGCAACAATAATTATCATTTCTGTAATTGTATGTTCTATAAACTATTGTGGGGCACAGTCAGAAAAAGTGGTTGGCCAGGTAATTTTTTTACAAGCTTCACATGCATGAGATGGAAACCCCCCTTTTAAATTCCTAGATACGCCCCTTAAGGGTAAACACATATCTCATTCGATAGTACCTGAAACTAGAGCAAAGATAGGTTGGGACTCCGAGGATTTGGATGGCTATCTGAGGACCATCTGCTTGTCTCCTCACTGCTGCCACCATCTCGGCCATTCACTGGTCTTGCTTCCCTTGCCGCAGGACCATTCTCTCCTCTCGTTCTTCACGTCGAGCTTGTTCCTCTTCCCTCCTCCTGCCATCCTTCTCGGTTCTTATTTGGTCTATTTTTAGCCGCCACTGCCTAAGAAACCATTGACAGCTCCTGGGAAAGCCTCTGGGTTGGCGGTTACGAGACGTCGGGATTTCTGTCGTCTGCCATTCGCCTCCAGCCACCTGATGATACTCACCAATCAATTGCTCAGCCCTAGCTATTCAGAGGGTTTTTCTAGCCTCTAGGGATGTACCCAGGCTGTATTCCCTGCTCACTAGCTAGACTCACTCTTCTTCTGAGCTAACAGGCTGGTCCGGCATCTCCAAATTGAAGATCCCACCGCTGCCACGAAATGTCAGCAATGCTCCTCTATCTGGTTGAACCATTTCTCACTAAAGGCCACCGACCACTTGCTGCACCGACTAACTTGCCATTTCTGTGACCTTTTAGAGTCTGACAAGCAACCTTGTTAGCCCAACACTATCACCTGTCCTCTAGGCTTTCAAATTAGCCTTCGTACTTAACTCTCAAGTATAGTGGTAAATCATCAGATCATTGTGTCATACAATAACATTAATTAGAGCAAGCATTAGTCAGTCCAGCTTGTTCTGCACTGGCTCTGATCTAACTTGGCTTAGCTCTCTACTCTTCCCTTTTCTAGTTATTAAACAGTCTCTTAAATACTGGTTCATGCTTTCACACAGATTTGCACTGATGGTTGTGGTCTTGCACATAGTTGTGGCCTTGCACAAGGTTGTGGTCTTGCACACGTTTGTGGTCTCGTATACTTTCATTAGTGGTCATGTTGTTGTTGTGTACTTTTCCCTCACTAGCTCTTCTCTTTCCAACAGAGACCAACTAATCAACTTTAATCACTGATGTTTCAACTATATTGATGCTTAGCCTCATAGATAAAGGTTAGAGCACCCAGTTAAAATATTGAAGGATTAAATTACAAGCTGATTATTGAGAAGGTCTTTGTAGTTTCATTATGTTAACTGAGACTTTGTTGAGAATGTTTGTAAAGTTCATACAGTGTCATATAGTTGAACAGCTGTACAAACACACATTGGGCTTGGTTAAGAAGGAAGTAGTGATCAGCTCCATGAAAGAATAAAGTTAGCCGCAATGATATTCTGCAGGTGTACAACAGTATCCTATACTTTGGACCAGTAGGAAGTAAGCATCAGTTCTAAGAAAGTGTTTTAGGTAGCTTTAAAATTGTGCAACAGAACTTGATGAGAAGGAAGTGAGATCAGCTCTATGAAAGATTTCATGTTGCTACAGTGATAATCTGCAAGTCTACAGTATTCTACCTTTGGCCTGAACATAAGGTCTGAATAAGAGGTTAGAGAGCTGCAAAATAGTAGATGAGAAGGAAGTGAGGTCAGTTCCATGAAATATTACAGGTTACTACAATGATAATCTGCAGGTGTACAACAGTGTTCTATACCATGGGCCAGTGATAAGCTCTGCATAAGGTTAAAGTGGAATGTAGGATAGAATTTAGCGAGAAGGAAGTGAGATCAGCAGCTAGAAAAGCTTGGGAAGAATTTTGTGGGTGGAGAATATATAATCCATTTAGTACACACGGCTTCCAAATATGGGAGACTGTAAACTGAGCTAGCAATAATTAAATTCTTTGATCCCACTCAAAAAAATTTATAATATATAAAGCAAATCTCATTTTCTGACCATGAATTACACCATCAACTCATAGCTTTATAAGAAGGTGAGAGAAAGTAAATTGAATTTGTTATTGAGAAAGGCGTTGCAATTTGTTATGTCAACTGAGAGTTTGGTGAGAGTATAACATTTCCTGCCAATATAAGAGCAACTTCTCCTCACTTGTTGGAAAAACACGGACACCAGCAGTCTCCATTTCTAGAAGGGAAATATTATATTTATTTAAGATTAAAAAATTGGAGCAGGTTCCACTTGCGGAGGCTTGGTTGCCGGGTGAGTCACGATGATTGTTCCAACCTTTAATAGAAAATTTCTATATCCACTTGTCTAATAGAGCATTTGACTTATACTATAATCATGAATTCAAAATTATATTCATATGCCATCATAAATGGATGTATACTCTGATTCTACATGCTCTAAATGATGAGGGAAATAAAATCTATGGTTGAAGAAATATTCTAGAGCAATAACAATATGGACAATAAAATGGCATGACAACAAAAAATGAATGGAATCTGCAGTCTCTGGTTAATGTTGCTGGGCCAAGTTGTAGCAAACATTTTCATCCACTCCTGTGGGATTATAACATGGCCCACATCCACAACTTGTGGCCGTGGCCTGGCTTGGTATCATCTCAGACATAGTCCTATAAGCCAAAGGTGGTGTGAAGGCCATGGGGAGTCGATCAAGGATTCCATTCTTAAAATAGTACTGCAGCTTCAACTTTTCCATTAAACTGAGTTCAATCCGATTAACACAAACAAAATATAACTGTACTGAAATTGTCCTTTTGGAGAGCGCAGTGCAGCACTTCAGGTGATCTCCAGAACACGACCTGTTTGCATGGTACTCCAAATGTTGATTTGCATTCGCATTCTCAAGTTGATAGACTGGTTTATGAGTAAAATAACCCGCACAGCCACCTTGACACTTGTGTATAGGACGACTGGAATTCATAGCGATGCATAAGTAGTTTGTGCCATCAATATTCTTAGTGGAATGATGGTCCAAGTAGTCGACTTCAATTTTTTTCAACCCACAACCAAGGCTAGTTGTAACTACTGCCAGAAGTGCTAGAAAAGTTATTGCTCCCATTCTCGTAATGTGGCTGAGTTGAATGAACTGAACTTGGATGAGAATTTATATAGGCTTTTTCGCATCCGCACGCGTCATCAGTTACAACCACCATTGGCGAGCCGCACGGAAAAGAGGTACGGAAGTGCAGGCTAGATATGAATCAGCTAGATAAAGATCTGCACTTGGATATAAGCATCTGCTCACTGTCGCTTAGATCCATTTTCAACGACCAGAAGTAGTCAGCCGGGCCAGAAGGAAAAAGAGACGCCCTAACGAAGTGGATGGCCAGCTGGGCATATATTTTGGGGTAGCCAGCCCGTCAAAATTTCCTTAGTCTCGCCTTAGCAAGACACTATACTAGTAAGTGCTGTAGTAGTCCTCGTAAACCCTCTGTTCTGGCTTAGATCTTGGAATAATATCGCTCCTCTGTTAAGGTTTCAAGCTCTCTAAAAAAACCTTTCTGGGAGATGTTGATTATAGTACTTGGCTTCTAGTTTTCTCTGTAGCTGTTCATTAGCATTTATCACTGCCTCTAGTGATTAGCAAATGTTTGGAGCCAGTGATCATTGCTTTATTTGTGGAGTTTATGTTACATGTGATTAAAAAGTAGAAGACTAGATAGAGACTGTTGTAGGAGGGCAAACGCCTTCATTCAATAACAAATTGAATCTTGCTAATTTTAAAAAAAATGTAAAATCAGTAAATCAGTGTTAGATGCAGCAAATCTGCATATATAACATGAGAGGAAAGAATTATAAAATATTATTAACACTGCTGGACAATGTCAAATCATCATCATGACTCAGCATGCCCAGCAGACCAACACTTAGGTACTGATGGGTAGCTGGATGTGTCTAAACTTGGTCCTCACTTCTTCATTGTAACTCACAGCACTTGGCTCCATCCATTTGCTTTTTCCTATGCTTCACAATGATAGTACTAGTGCTAGTGCAGGCTCACTACTAGCCTTGCACATCAATTTAAGTACTTAAATCATGTGCATCATTTAATTGAGCCGGAAAATCCCTGCAAAACGAGCTCTGTGAGAAAGTACAAGCATAGCAATGATGTATAATCTTGCAAACACGATACATATATATTATATATTATAGTACTATTCAATAGCTCTGCTTTAACACAACATTGAGCACTATTTGTAGCCTTCATCAGCAAACTACCTTCTATATATATATCTACATACAAGTAGAAATAAAGGGCATACTGTCATGAGCCATAACTAAGCTTCCAGGGGATTAATCAAATACATAAAACAAGAACTGAACTCTTAATCATTTGTTCTTCATTTTTTCCAACAAATGCCGTTCAGGAAACCAAAATGTCTGGTTGGAACGTTGAGAAAACACAAGAGCTGTTTAAAAGCATTCGTCTTTTGTTTAATGTTGTCAGCGGAAAATAACCAATGTAATTTGGATGGAGATCACTACACAAATGACAGCAAACAACTTTTTTGAAAATCTTCTAAGGATTAACAACTCTGATGCTGATCATATGTAGAGTGATATTGATGTGCAGAGCCAAATATTCATGCAATACTTCTATTGACTCATGATCAGCTGCTGGAAATGCAGCGTTTAGGAGAGTTGTGTCTTCTCGTGAGTTTTTTAGTTTTCAATTATGTGCAGTCACTATTAGTAAAATGTTAAACAGCCAGAAAGCTGATTTCTCATCGGAAAAGGTAAGTAAAGATTGATAGTTCAGTTTTGCCTCTGGGTAGGATAATCTCTCGCTCCCTCCAGTCATGACTAGGAGGAGAAATCAGGTTAGAGTGACCATCATATCTTTAAGGATGTGTGACTGAAAGTCGTCCTTCTGCTGTAACAGACACTTTAACTGTTCAGTCAGATCCACACTTTCGTCCGACGCCTGGGACCTATTCCTAGCCACCTGCTAGAAATCTTATCCCAAGCCAAACTCAGTAACTATTCCCGAGATACTGGCTACCCACTTGAAACAAGTATGTTATATATTAAATACAGAAGAGAATCACACATACACAGTGTCAATCAACACTATCAACAATCTCGATCAAAGTTCTTAAAGTTCAACATAATCAGGTATCAGTTCTTTTGGGCATAGCCTAGTGTGCTTCTATCTTATACATAGTCTCCTTTTATATTCTTTCTATAAGTTCAGTTTGATGTCACTGGTCTCCTTGCCAACCTGTGGATTGGACAAATCATCTTCACTTGGGTCGACCCATGTCACAGGCTCCTCAGTCAGGTGAGTGTTCTTGCTTGTTGCCTGTGGTGTGGTTGTGGCTTGTTTGTTCACATGGGTGGCTTGTTTTCACATGTATATGTCCATTTGTTAATCCCCCAGATAGTGATGTTCTGCTGTCAACACCATCTGCTGGTTCTACTTGTCAGGTGAGGGTATTTCCCTGACACTATGTCATCTGTCAGGTAACCTAAAAAAATATGTGAAACTCAAAGATGCGCTAACATGTTTAGCATCAAGAGAGAGTACACAGAGACACATAATTTTCTTTTCAGATGGGGAAGTCAATCCTCTTCCAGTTATTGTTATATTATAGAACCTTACCAGCAACATTACTCAAATCTCACTTATGAAGAAATGTAATGAAATGTCAAATATTACATGACCCAATCAAGAATAACATGTTGCAAAAGTGTTTGTATGATGTCATAACTAGCACTGGCCGAATAGTGAATATAACAAAAACTGCACAACTTGCAGGAAACACTTCCCCCTCAACATGTTGTCAGAAATCAAATCCTCTCTCTCTCTGTGAAACACTGTACACTTCCCTACACACTTTATTGCAGCCTTGCATCTTCTATAGTTTGTTGTGCAACATCCTATTCTGAGCTCTTTCTTGAAATAATACAATGGCATAAGCTGCTGTTTTCTCTCTCACCTCCACAAAATACGCAGAGCATCATCACTTTAGGATGTTTGGCCAGGAACATATACAGCCATCTAAACAGGAAGCAACTAATTATAGGCACTCTACACATGTGCATCATCATGGATCTCAACTTTCTTAACAATGTAATTCAGCATATTTATCACCTACAAAAAAAGAATCTAAACTGCAAAATATTTAGAGCCTTAATTGCTAGGGAGAAATGTGACTGTCACCCTTTAAGTGACATTCCTCTCTGGATGTGGAGAAGGAAGAAGCACTACTATATACAAGATAATTTTGGGCTGCCATTCCAGGAAACCTTGCCATGGGCTCCAGTATGAAATATGAGAAATTAGAAACACTGGAGCAATAACTATTCCCAACATTATATTATTTACAATAAGACATAAACAAAGTCATTGGACTGCTAACCACAACACAGCTTTATCATGTGCTCTCTTTGGCCACTAAAATTGGTCACCATGCCAACATCTGGAGTTCATGTCATGAAATTTCACCTTTATTCTGAGGAATAAAAATTCCTAAATATTAAGGATGCTACAGATGTACATGTGGTCAGAGTTTGGAAGCTTTAGGCCCAGCAAGTGGTTCCAAACAGCACCAATGCCTGCTAATAAGTTGTGCACTGACACACTCCATTAGAGGTCATATTACATCACTGGTGATCATATTATACCAGTGGTATACATAATATTTGCTCACAATGAACAACGAATAAACACATGTACTCCATGTGAGCTGTCAGAGAAGCAGGTTTGTTAGAGGGTGACAAAAGTCAATTTCTTAGTGTTTTGGATCCCAATCACCTCCCCCTGTCCAACACCAGGATTATATGCTACTGGAGGAATGGAAGAGAAGAGCAAAGCAGTTAAAAATGAAAGAGCAAAGGTCAAGTACAAATCAAATTATACGTTGGACACAAATGCCACTAGCTGCATGTTCAGGAAGAAAATTGCTTAGTAAATAGAAACGTGTGTTAGAGGCCTCTGGATGGCACTGTTTTCTTAAATTACAAGCTGGTTATTGAGGTCTTTGTAATTTCATTATGTCAACTGAGACTTTGTTGAGAATATCATACATTGTCATATAGTTGAACAGCTGTACAAACACATTGGGCTTGGTTAAGAAGGAAGTATATAGTGATGTTTTTGTGTTGACATTTCTTAAAAATACATTACACAAGATATGACCTTTTCCTCAGCTATAGGGCTTCCCTTAAGTGCTGTTAGAGTAGGAAGTGGTAAAGGTTCCAGCAAGTAGCTATGGTAAATTTGCTTGGAGGAGCAAAACTTTACCTAGAGGGAAGTAATACAAAAAGTAAACATACCACAAGAAAGCACACACAAGGAGCTACAATGGGGGTTAGAGTGGACTAGTGAGAGAGAATTTAATTAGAAGGAAGTGTGATCAGCAGCTGGGAAGCCTTTTGTGTGGGAAGAACATTTACTACCACAAATGGGAGAGCTGTAAACTGAACTAGCAATAATTAAATTCTTTGATCCCACTCAACTTCATTTTCTCATCCTCAAATACACCATCAACAATTAATTTTCATAGCATCTATACTTGATAGAGCTTATAAGAAGATGAGAGAAATTTGTTATTGAGAAAGTCGTTGCAATTTGATATGTCAACTGAGAGTTTGTTGAGAGTATAACATTTCCTGCCAATATAAGAGCTTCTCCTCACTTGTTGGAAAAACACAGACACCAGCAGTCTCCATTTCTAGAAAGAAAAAATGGAGCAGGTTCCACTTGCGGAGGCTTGGTTGCCGGGTGATTCACGATGATTGTTCCAACCTTTAGTAGGAAATTTCCAGATCCATTTGTCTAATGGATACTTGACATGTACAATTATTACTATGATCATGAATTCAAAATTATATTCATATACTCTGATTCTACATGCTCTAAATGATGAGAGAAATAAATCTATGGTTGAAGAAATATTCTAGAGTTCAACTGCAATGACAATATGGACAATAAAATAACATGACAACAAAAAATGAATGGAATCTGCAATCTCTGGTTAATGTTGCTGACTCAAGTTGTAGCAAACATTTTCATCCACTCCTGTGGGACATAACACAGCCCACATCCACAACTTGTGGCCGTGGCCTAGCTTGGTATCATCTCAGACATAGTCCTATAAGCCAAAGGTAGTGTGAAGGCCATGGGGAGTCGATCAAGGATTCTATTCTTAAAATAGTACTGCAGCTTCAACTTTTCCATTAAACTGAGTTCAATCCGATTAACACAAACAAAATATAACTGTACTGAAATGGTCCTTTTGGAGAGCGCAGTGCAGCACTTGAGGTGCTCTCCAGAACACGACCTGTTTGCATGGGACTCCAAATGTTGATTTGCATTCGCATTCCCAAGTCTATAGACTGGTTCATGAGTAAAATAACCCGCACAGCCACCTTGACACTTGTGTATAGGACGACTGTCAGAAACTCTCTCCCTGTGACCTCTTATAAGTCACTAGCAGTTTCTGATGATGCCAAACCCTTGCCTGAGAACCTAGATGCACTACACCTCTTGCCCTCAAGACCTTGGTAAGACCAATACACTAACCTCACTCCCTCACTAGAGCTTGTTAGGAATTAAAGAACAATAAAACAATGGCTCAAATGCACATTAAAAACATATATCAATAAGCACAATATCACTAGTAATCTATCTCTTTTGATGATAGACTTACTCAGTCTTAATTGTCTTTCTTAATCGTTCGCTTTATTTATTTCTTTGTTCTTTTTTCTCTCTTTGCTGTCCTTCTCTTTTATAGATTCTGTCACAGTTCACGTAGTGGTTTTGTGGGTCAGTAACGGGATCACAGGACATGCCTGCAAAGGGCATCACCATCAGAGGCATCAAGTTCCGAGACACTGCTTACACGTACATGGACCCACATGGTATGCCTTCTGGTGGAGACTGGGGGCTACAGAGAAATGGTGCACTTTTCTTTGATGGCACAGAGAAAGTCCTCATTCAAGAGTGCATCTTTGAGCATCTGGATGGGAATGCAATCTCATGGTCTCTGGCTACAACCGCTACACCACTATCTACAAGAATGAGTTTGTGTGGATAGGAGACACTGCCATAGCTATGTGGGGTGATACCAGTGGATCTGCACAACAAGGAATGGGATGGGATGGGACTGAAGGCCACCAACCTCGCTTTAGCCAAATCCTCTACAACTTTGTTCACGAGTTGGGAATCTTTGAGAAACAGTCTTCCTTCCACTTCCAGGCCAAGTCGTGTCAAAATAACATCAAGGGTAACATATTCTTCAATGGCCCTCGTGCAGGAATCAACTTCAATGATGGGTTTGGAGGGGGAAGCAGTGTGACTGAGAACCTTCTTTTTAATACTTGTAGAGAGTCGGGTGACCATGGACTCTTCAACAGCTGGGATAGGCAGGTCTATGTAAGGAGTGGGATTATATCTTCCAGAACTTCATAATCGCTAACTACGATAGCAACTGGGCTATCGACAATGACGATGGCTCTTGCTATTATTTAACTCACGACAACGTTTTTGTCTATGGTGGAGTTGGAATGAAGAATGACTTTGATGTCACTGAGGTCAAGACGGGTTGAGTAATCAGGTGAGAGATTCCCACAGGTTGTTCCTCCTTTCCCAGAGGTGTCAGAGGCAGTCACACCGTGATTCCCACAGGTTGTTCCTCCTTTTCCAGAGGTGTCAGAGGCAGTCACAACGTGATTCCCACAGGTTGTTCCTCCTTTTCCAGAGGTGTCAGCAGTTGTCAGGATGCTCCCTGACACTCCCCCATCGTTCAAGTGAAAGCCATGCTCTCGTGATAGGCCATCAGCATTGGCATTGCGTGTGCCAGGCTTGTGTTGCTTCCTGGGTTGGAAAACCAAGACAAAATCGCCAATATCATATGACCTACTCACAGCCTTTTTGTCAAATAATATTTTTCTTTCGTATCAGTTTCATTTGCAGCAGCCAACTCCCGCACTGTCTCCATCTTCTCTCGAAGGAGTTGAAGGTACTCGATTACGGGTTGACCTTCTTCTTCTGTCTCATTGGTCCACAGTTCTACCAACTCATCCAGTGGTGTCCTCATCTTTCTGCCAAATAAAAGCTCAAACGGCGAGTAACCCGTTGATTTGTGGGTTGTCCCACGGTAAGCCCACAATACATAGGATAGACACTGATCCCATTCTAACCCATGTTTTTTAGTTAACTTACGAAGCAGACGCTTCAGGGTGGAGTTCCATCTTTCCACCATCCTATCAGTTTGTGGATGATAAGGGGATGTCTTGATCTGCTTTATTCCAGACCTCTCACAAAACCCTCTCATGGTTTTAGAAATAAAATTTGACCCATTATCGGTGAGTATTTCTCTTGGCACCCCCAATCTAGCAGTGAGCTCCACTAGACAGTCAATTACTGATTCTGTGGTCACGTTTCGTAGAGGAAACGCCTCTGGCCATTTTGTTGCATAATCTTGTACTACAAGTACATATTTGTTACCTGCTTTCGTTCTTTTTAGAGGCCCAAAGATATCCATCGCTATGCGGTCGAATGGATTCTTGATGATTGGCAGCGGATGAAGCGAAGCTCTCTTCAAGGTTGCTGGGGCAGCTCGCTGGCACTCTCGACAGGATTTACACGCTTCTCTTACGTCTACGGTCATACCTGGCCAGCTAACCCTCTGTCGGAGAGTATCCAGAGTTCTTGTCTCTCCAAAATGTCCCGCGGTTGGGGAACAATGTGCAAGCTTCAGCACCCCTGTCCTACAGGATTGAGGAACAACTAACAAATTTGTATCCCCTTTTTTGTACGGTCTTCGCCTTAGTAGCCCCTTCTCCCAAAACACATCACCATCCTTAGCCTCCTCTCTCCATTTCTCCAGTGTAGGGTCTGTTGCTTGGAGAGAGCGTAGCTGGCTAGGGGTGACTTGTTCCGGCCATAGAGGATCTTCTGTAGCCTTATCTGGGAAACAACGTTGGGTTGGGACAACAATTAGTTCATCATCAAATTTGTACATGTTACCCAAACTTGACTCTTCCTCTTCCAAAGGTTCTAGAGTCTGAATGATTGCTTCATCCTGCTTCTGTTGCGACTCTGCGGCTTGGTTCTCTTCCTGCTGTCGGTTTTGTCCAGCTCTTGTGGTCACCATGGCCACATCAAGAAGTCTCACTTCTTCCGTTGGTTGAGTCTCCTCCTTGACATCATCCTGAAGCATCTCTCTGAGTAGCTTCCTGAAGTGTGGTACATCTTTCCCCAAAAGCATGTCCACATTGATGTGAGGTGATACACCCACTGCAAGCTCGTGTGTCTTCCCGTCTATCTGTAACTCGATTTTCGCGGCAGGGAACCAAGTCTTTCGAGAACTAGCAGTGGTGTAGGGTATTTTCCATCCTAGTCGGTCTTTGCTGTCGATGCACCTCGGATGTACTATGGATTTCGAGCAGCCTGTGTCCAGCAACGCCACTACAGACTTGCCGTTGACCTTGGCCATTCTTGTCCAAGTTGGTAAATTTGTCCGGATGTATGTGCTGTGTCCAAAATTGACACTTTCCATTTTTACTCGACAATCTTTTCGAAAATGTCCTTTTTTCCCGCATCTGAAACATTCGATCTGTTCCAAGTCCCTACCGGGTGGAGAGTAGACACCTTTATTTCCCTCTGCATCTGGATGCTTCTGCTCCAGTGGTCTTGGGTGATTCCGAGTGTCCCTAGGTTTCGGTCCATAACTCTCTCTCTGATCGGATTTCTTTGGTATTCCTCCTCCTTGTCGCTGACTGGACAAATAGCGTACAACAGCCTCACCCAGTTCCTCATAAGTGTCGGGGTGCAACCGTCGCATCTGCCCCTCCAACCACCCTGGAAGACGCTTTAGTGCTAGCTCATAGAGCATAGTATCTCGTTCCGTCTTGTTGGAGGAGTCTAACCACTGGTGGAAGGACTGTTTGTATGACCTGAACCATCCATCGGGGTTAGTTCCGTCGAATGTCTGGTCAAATACCTTGGCTCGGTATGTTTCAGAGGTTACCTTGTAGATATTCAAGAGGGCTTCTTTGACCTGCTCGTAATCGGTCTGACTCAGTGCTGGCAGAGCTGCCACTGCCGTCAACCCTTGACCAGACAACGAACCTCTTAAGTAGTTCACCCAATGTCGGGCTGGCCAACCATTTGCGCTGGCTGTCACCTCGAACATTTTCAGGTATGCGCCCATATCGTCGGTGCCTTCACTAAACTTTTGCAAGTATATCTTGGGAGGTGCTACTTCTGCTGATGGTGGAGGAAATCGTGTTGATAGGAGCTGAGCCCAACGTTCTTCTTGACGTTCTTGACGTGCCCACTCGCGCTCCCTTCGTTCTTCCTCTCGCTGAAGTCTTTCTTCCTCCCTCTGTGCCTGTCTTTCTTCTGCTTGAACGAATCGCGTTATCAGCAGCGTTCCAGATATAATAGGTTCTTCTGCAATCGTTGCTTCTTCTGCCATACCATCCCTAGGAATTTTCCCACTCCGTAACTGACGGTCTTCTCCAGGCCGCGCTCGTTCGTGAGACATGCTCGCGGGTTGTACAGAACACAATTAACCAATAGTAAGATAATGTCGCTCTAATAAACGACAAAAGAAAAGGATACAACAGAAATATGCACTGTCCCTAGGGACTAACACTGTATGGTATCCTAGGGTAGGGTTTTGTTTCACAGGCTCCTAGATACGAATACCCGAGCCGTTTCCCTGCTAACGTAGCAATAGAGAAAAGAAAAATAGCGCAACGCGATGCTCCGACCAACTAGGAACTCCTGTCCAAGTTGTCTTCCACTAGGATCCAACACTGTTTCGCTGATCCCACCGCTGCCACCAAATGTCAGAAACTCTCTCCCTGTGACCTCTTATAAGTCACTAGCAGTTTCTGATGACGCCAAACCTTTGCCTGAGAACCTAGATGCACCACACCTCTTGCCCTCAAGACCTTGGTAAGACCAATACACTAAACTCACTCCCTCACTAGAGCTTGTTAGGAATTAAAGAACAATAAAACAATGGCTCAAATGCACATTAAAAACATATATCAATAAGCACAATATCACTAGTAATCTATCTCTTTCGATGATAGACTCACTCAGTCTTAATTGTCTTTCTTAATCGTTCGCTTTATTTCTTTCTTTGTTCTTTTTTCTCTCTTTGCTGTTCTTCTCTTTTATAGATTCTGTCACAGTTCACATAGTGGTTTGGTGGGTAGTCTGTCTTCTCTGGTCTCTGTGGTTTTACACCTTCTGATGTAGGTGAGTAATCAGGTGAGAGATTGCCACAGGTTGTTCCTCCTTTCCCAGAGGTGTCAGAGGCAGTCACACCGTGATTCCCACAGGTTGTTCCTCCTTTTCCAGAGGTGTCAGAGGCAGTCACAACGTGATTCCCACGGGTTGTTCCTCCTTTTCCAGAGATGTCAGCTGTTGTCAGGATGCTCCCTGACAATGACTGGAATTCATAACGATGCATAAGTAGGTTGTGCCATCAATATTCTCAGAGGAATGATGGTCAAGTAGTCGACTTCAATTTTTTTCAACCCACAACCAAGGCTAGTTTAACTACTGCCAGAAGTGCTATAAAAGTTATTGCTCCCATTCTTGTAATGTGGCTGAGTTGAATGAACTGCACTTGGATGAGAATTTATATAGGCTTTTTCACATCCACATGCGTCATCAGTTCCGACCGCCAGCAGTTGTGGTCTGGCATACCGCATGAAAAAGAGGACGCACTACGCAAGTGCAGACTAGATATGAATCACCTAGATAAATATCTGCACTTGGATAGAAGCTTTTCACGCATCTGCTCACTGTCACTTGGATCCATTTTCAACGAGCATAAGTTGTCTAGTGAGCCAGACAATAAAGGAGACACTCTAACAAAGTGGATGGCTAGTTGTGGCAAGCTTGGCATATATTTTTGGGTAGCACTGCACGCCAACCTGTCAAAATTACCTTAGTCTCGCTAGTCAAACCTTAGTAAGACACTTTACTAGAAAGTGATGTGGAAGTCCTCGTAAACTCTCTGTTCTGGCTTAGATCTTGGAGTAATATTGCTTCTCTGTTAAGGTTTCTAGCTCTCTAAAAAAAACTTTCTGTGAGATGTTGATTAATAAAGTCCTTGGCTTCTTGTTTTCTCTGTAGTTGAATTTAGCACTGACAATAGTGATTAACAAATGTTTGGAGCCAGTTTTCATTGCTTTATTTGCGGTTTATGCTAAATGTGATTAAAAAGTTGAAGACTATATAGATGGAGATGGTTGTAGGAAGGCAAAAAGCTTCATTGAAGCAATAACAAATTGAATCATTGCACTTCCTAATTAAAAAATATATATGTAAAATCAGTGTTAGGTCCAGGAAATCTGCATATATAACACGAGAGGAAAGAATTATAAAATATTGATAACACTGCTGTACAATATCAAATCATCATCATGACTAAACTCACCCAGCATGCCAGCAGATCAACACTTAGGTATATACTGATGGGTAGCTGGATGAGTCTAAACTTGGTCCTCACTTCATCTCATTTTAACTCACAGCACTTGGCTCCATCATTTGCTTCTTACTATGTTCCACAGTGCTGCTCTATCCTTGAACATAAATTTATGAACATAATATAATAATGTCCATCATTTTAATTAAGCCTACATATAATCAATATTTTAGAAAATCTCTACAAAAAGAGCTTTGTGAGAGAGTCAATGATGCATAATCTTGCAATCATTATATATATAATATGTAGAGATAAAGGGAATAGTGTATCATGAGCATAACTAAGCTTCAAGGTGGTTAATCAAATACATAAAACAAATATTGAACTCTTAATCATTTGTTCTTCATTTTTTCCAACAAATATCCTCAAGGAAAATGCCCTCAAGGAAACCAAAGTGTCTGGTTGAAACATTGGCAAAACACAAGAGCTGTTTAAAAGCAAAATATTCATTTGTCTTTTGTTTAATTAATGTAGTCAGCTGAAAATCACCCTTGTAATTTGAATGATCGCATTTGAGATCAATACACAAATGACAGCCAACAACTTCAACTTCATTTAATATCTTCTAAGGATTAACACCTCTGATGCTGATCATAATTATGTAGACTGATATTGATGTGCAGAGCCAAATATTCATGCAATACTTCTATTGACTCGTGATCAGCTGTTGGAAATGCAGCGTTTAGGAGAGTTGTGTCTTCCCGTGAGTTTTTTAGTTTTCAATTATGTGCAGTCACTATTAGTAAAATGTTAAACAGCTAGAAAGTTGATTTCTCATAGGAAAAGGTAGTAAAGATGATAGTTCAGTTTTGCTTCTAGGTAGGATAATCTCTCGCTCCCTCCAGTGTCATGACTAGGAAATCTTAGGAGGAGAAATCAGGTTACAGACCATCATATCTTTAAGGATGTCATCTGTCAGGTAACCTAAAAAAAAGAGTGAAACTTAATTTTCTTTTCAGATGGGGAAGTCAATCCTCTTCAAGTTATTGTTATATTATAGAACCTTACACCAGCAACATTACTCAAATCTCACTTATGAAGAAATGTAATGAAATGTCAAATATTACATGACACAATCAAGAATAACAAGTTGCAAAAGTGTTTGTATGATGTTATAACTAGCACTGGCCGAGACCCAAGACAGAGGAAATAGTTAATATAACAAAATAAACTGCACAGCTTGCAGGAAACACTTCCACCTCAACATGTTTGTCAGAAATCAAATCCTCTCTCTCTTTGTGAAACACTGTATGCTTCCCTATGCACTTTATTGCAGCCTTTCTTATAGTTTGTTGTGCAACATCCTATTCTGAGCTATTTCTAAGAAATAATAGAATGGTATTAGCTGCTGTTTTCTCTCTCACCTCCACAAAATACCCAGAGCCTTATGTCCACCATCACTTTAGACTAGGAACATATATGTACATCCAAACATTGTCATCTAAACAGGAAGCAAGAGGCACTCTACAAATGTGCATCATCATAGATCTGAACTTTCTTAAGAATTTCACACTGACTCCATGAATACCTTGTTATTCAAATTCAAAAACACATTAGTGAGTGCTGTAAAACCTCAATTGCCTTTGATGGTAATTTACCAACGATTGAGCTATGTACAATTGTTTTACCCTTAAACAAGAAATGGGTAAACATTCCTATAACCACTATTGGAGTTTGACAAACCAGATGAACTAGGACTGCATACCATCTTCCTGCCGACTACAGAAACCAAAATTCACGTGGAGATGTTGGAAGCAAAATGGTTTGAATTGATATTGAAGAAAGTAAAGAAGACCTACAGCAAGAGCATCTATGAATTTGAAGTATGGGGCAGTAAGAATGATCACTTCTGTGAATTCACTGGAGAGGGTGACGTACGAGTGTTCTATGGAAGCAAAATATTAATGCACAGACCTGGAGCTGCAACTGCAGTGAAGCAGGATGCTTTTAGCAGCAAGTTCTCTAAACACCCTTTACTGATGGAGGGAGCTGACATTGAAATGATCCACATATATGAAATAGGTTTTGGTATCCACCATGAATGAATTTTGTGGCAAGAAAATTTGAGTTCGAGAACTATACAGGTGCATTCCCTACCTAATTTATCACTTAGGAATTGATTCTGCCATTGATTTCATGATCACAAAATTATTGTATTGTATTGTATCATCATAGCACTTAGTGTTATATGTGGTCATTAATATTACATCAACACACATGAAGACCACATCTATTTTGTGTCAACCACACCTTGAAAATTAATTCGATCAGAGCATATACGTTATAAATGTACATGCATTTATTTTGAAAACAAATGTACATGTGGTATAGATCTCACTGAGGGGAATCTAAAAGTATGCATTAATCATATATTAAATACACAGGTCATAGGTGATGTGGATTTCACTGAGGTATAAAATGTTAATATATTTTACACAGGTGGTGCAGATCCTACTGAGAGGTTCCTAAAAGTGTATTATGTATTATATATTTGAAATAGTAGTATATAGAATAATAATGAGTCTTGTCCCCTTTCTCAACTAGAGTATTGGTAAGGGGGTTCTGTCACCTTTCTCAACTAATGAGTTGGCTTCGAGGTCACACACCCTTTCTTAACTAGTGGATTAGAATTCTACATCAGTATGTTCGATACTGGGAACTGGACATCAATCTATCTCTAGCCAGTTCAACAGAGTAAAACTCAACATGTTTGGATGACACCAGTAGTGTCAAACAGTGTTTTGCACTTACTAACATCAAGTTTGACAGGTAGAACAAGTTATGGATCCACTAGTCTTGAATTAGCAGGATGACTTATTAAAGGAATGTGTCTGACAGATTTTGCGATTTTTCTATGTATTATTTGTTGATATATATATTCTAACACTGAAATTCATAGTGAATCAGCTCAGGTGCTTACAGAACACATGTGCAACAGTAGTAATATAGTAATTCTCAATTTTTCCACAGTGTAACACTTTAGAATTGCACAGATCTCACACCAGACCTATACTTAATTTAAGAAACAAAGAAACAAGAATACACAAACATGATAGTTAATTTAATATATAAATAAAAATAAATAAATAGATGAACAAGGGGTTATGGGTGGTCATGGAGGGATGGTTGATGGTTATTTGTAACTGGTTTTTTGTTGTTAATTAATTTTCTTGCTTCTTTTTTGTTAAGTGGTTTATTAGTAGCTACTATGTATTTATTTATTGTTAAGTCGTTTATTAGTAGTTGTTTTTATCTTGTCAATAAGAAATAATTAAGGGGGAAAGAGGGCTACGTATCGCATAGTCACATATAAAGTACCATATCTTTGCTCGCATTCACTCTAGTTTCCCGATTTATATATCAAATTATAGCCCGCAGTCTGTGCTTTCTTCTCTTTTGTTATTTTGTTTCGCCATAATTTTTTCCTACCTCATTATAGGCTCTTCCAGTGTGGACTGTAAGCCAATAAGATAAATAAAAAAGGGGGGGAAACAAGCAAATAAACAATAAACAACGAAAAACTAACAGACCAACTAATCAACTTGAAATTTAATTCATCACTTGACGTTTTAACTATATAGATGCTTAGCCTCATAGATAAAGGTTAGAGCACCCAGTTAAAATATGAAGGATTAAATTACAAGCTGATTAGTCTTTGTAATTAAATTTTCATTATTTTAACTGAGACTTTGTTGAGAATATTTGTAAAGTTCATACATTGTCATATAGTGGAACAGCTGTACAAACACACATTGGGCTTGGTTAAGAAAGAAGTAGTGATCAGCTCCATGAAATAGCAGCAATGATATTCTGCAGGTGTACAACAGTGTTCTATACTTTGGACCAGTAGGAAGTAGGCATCAGCTAAGAAAGTGTTTTAGGTAGCTTTCAAATTGTGCAACAGAACTTGATGAGAAGGAAGTGAGATCAGCTCTATGAAAGATTACATGTTGCTACAGTGATAATCTGCAAGTACAGTATTCTAACTGCCAGAACATAAGGTCTGAATAAGGGGTTAGAGAGCTTCAAAATAGTTGATGAGGAGGAAGTGAGATCAGTCCATGAAAGATTACAGGTTGCTACAATGATAATCTGCAGGTCTACAACAGTGTTCTATACCATGGGCCAGTGATAAGCTCTGCATAAGGGTTAAAGTGGAAGAGTGGGATAGAATTTAATGAGAAGGAAGTGAGATCAGCAGCTAGAAAAGCTTGGGAAGCATTTTGTGGGTGGAGAATAGATAATCCATTTAGTACACACGGCTTCCAAATATGGGAGAGCTGCTAGCAACAATTAAATTCTTTGATCCCACCAAAATAACCATAATAAATAAAGCAAATCTCATTTTATGACCATGAATTACACATCAACAATCATAGCATCTATACTTGATAGAGCTTATAAGAAGGTGAGAGAAAGTAAATTGAATTTGTTATTGAGAAAGTCATTGCAATTTGTTATGTTAACTGAGAGTTTTTGAGAGTATAACATTTCCTGCCAATATAAGAGCAAGTTCTCCTCACTTGTTGGAAAAACAGCAGTCTCCATTTCTAGATGGGAAATATTATATTTAAGATTAAAAAATTGGAGCAGGTTCCACTTGTGGAGGATTGGTTGCTGGTTGATTCACGATGATTGTTCCAACCTTTAGTAGCAAGTTTCTAAAATTATATTCATATGTGGATGTATACTCTGATTCTACATGCTCTAAAATCTAAATGATGAAGGAAATAAAATCTATGGTTGAAGAAATATTCGAGAGTTCAACTGCAATAACAATAATATTATGGACGATAAAATGGCATGACAACAAAAAATGAATGGAATCTGTTAATGTTGCTAGCTCAAGTTGTAGCAAAAAATTTCATCCACTCCTGTGGGATTATAACATGGCCCACATCCACAACTTGTGGCCGTGGCCTGGCTTGATATCATCTCAGACATATATAGTCCCCTAAGCCAAAGGTGGTGTGAAGGCCATGGGGAGTCGATCAAGGATTCCATTCTTAAAATAGTACTGCAGCTTCAACTTTTCATTAAACTGAGTTCTATCCGATTAACACAAACAAAATATAACTGTACTGAAATGGTCCTTTTGGAGAGCGCAGTGCAGCACTTCAGGTGTTCTCCAGAACACGACCTGTTTGCATGGTACTCCAAATGTTGATTTGCATTCGCATTCTCAAGTTGATAGACTGGTTCATGAGTAAAATAACCCGCACAGCCACCTTGACACTTGTGTATAGGACGACTGGAATTCATAGCGATGCATAAGTAGTTTGTGCCATCAATATTCTTAGTGGAATGATGGTCCACGTAGTCGACTTCAATTTTTTTCAACCCACATCCAAGGCTAGTTGTAACTACTGCCATAAGTGCTAGAAAAGTTATTGCTCCCATTCTCGTAATGTGGCTGAGTTAAATGAACTGCACTTGGATGAGAATATATATATGCTTTTCCACATCCACACGCGTCATCACAGTTACAACCACCAGTTTGGCGAGCCGCACGGAAAAGAGGATGCATTACGGGAGTGCAAGCTAGATATTAATCAGCTAGATAAAGATCTGCACTTGGATATAAGCTTTTTGCGCATCTGCTCACTGTCGCTTAGATCCATTTGCAACGACCAGAAGTAGTCTGGCGGGCCAGAAGGAAAAGGAGACGCTCTAATGCTAGTTGAGACCTGCTGGGCATATATTTTTGGGTAGAACTGCACGCCAGCCCGTCAAAATTTCCTTAGTCTCACTACTCAAATTTTAGCAAGACACTATACTAGTGAGTGCTGTTGTAGTCCTCGTAAACCCTCTGTTCTGGCTTAGATCTTGGAATAATATCGCTTCTCTGTTAAGGTTTCAAGCTCTCTAATAAAAAAAACCCATCTAGGAGATGTTCCTTGGCTTCTAGTTTTCTCTGTAGCTGTTCATTAGCATTTAGCACTGACACTAGTGATTAGCAAATGTTTGGAGCCAGTGATCATTGCTTTATTTGTGGAAATTTATGCTACATGTGATTAAAAAGTAGAAGACTAGATAGAGACTGTTGTAGGAGGGCAAACACCTTAATTGAAGCAATAACAAATTGTGTCATTGCGAGACTTCCTAATTTTAAAAAAATGTAAAAATCAGTGTTAGGTGCAGCAAGTCTGCATATATAACATGAAAGGAAAGAATTATAAAATATTGATAACACCGCTGGACAATGTCAAATAATCATCATGACTAAAGTCACCCAGCATGCCAGCAGACCAACACTTAGGTATTGATGGGTAGCTGGATGAGTCTAAACTTGGTCCTCACTTATTCTTATTGTAACTCACAGCATTTGGCTCCATCATTTGCTTCTTCCTATGCTCCCTAATACTAGCTAGTGCAGGCTCACTACAATCCTGCACATCAATTTAAGTACTTATATAATGTCCATCATTTAATTCAGCCTACATATAATCAATATTCCAGAAAATCTCTGCAAAACGAGCTGTGTGTGAAACTACAAGCATAGCAATGATGTATAATCTTGCAAAAATTATATATATATCTACATACAAGTAGAATAGTGTCATGAGCCATAACTAAGCTTCCAGGGGGTTAATCAAATACATAAAACAAAGATTGAACTCTTAATCATTTGTTCTTAATTTTTTCCAACAAATGCCCTCAAGGAAACCAAAGTGTCTGGTTGAAACATTAGCAGCTGTTTAAAAGTTCATTCGTTTTTTGTTTAATGAAGTCACCTAAAAATCACCCTTGTAATTTGAATGATCGCATTTGAGATCACTATACAAATGACAGCCAACAACTTTTTTGAATATCTTCTAAGGATTAACACCTCTGATGCTGATCATATGTAGAGTGATATTGATGTGCAGAGCCAAATATTCATGCAATACTTCTATTGACTCGTGATCAGCTGTTGGAAATGCAGCGTTTAGGAGAGTTGTGTCTTCCCGTGAGTTTTTTAGTTTTCAATTATGTGCAGTCACTATTGGTAAAATGTTAAACAGCCAGTAAGCTGATTTCTCATAGGAAAAGGTAGTAAAGATGATAGTTCAGTTTGGCTTCTGGGTAGGATAATCTCTCGCTCCAGTGTCATGACTAGGACATGACTAGGACATCTTAGGAGGAGAAATCAGGTTACAGACCATCATATCTTTAAGGATGTCATCTGTCAGGTAACCTTAAAAAAAAATTGTGAAACTCAAAGATGCATAATTTTATTTTCAGATGGGGAAGTCAATACTCCAGTGATTGTTATATTATAGAACCTTACACCAGCAACATTACTCAAATCTCAAATGTAATGAAATGTCAAATATTATATAGAATAACAAGTTGCATTTTTATGACGTCATAACTGCACTGACCGATACCCAAGAGAGAGGAATAACAAAAACTGCACAACTTGCACGAAATACTTCCACCTCAACATGTTCAAATCCTCACACTGTACGCTTTCCTACACACTTTATTGCAGCCTTTCTTATAGTTTGTTGTGCAACATCCTATTAGGAGCTCTTTCTTGGAAATAATACAATGGTATAAGCTGCTGTTTTCTCTCTCACCTCCAAAAAATACGCAGAGCCTTATGTCCCCACCATCACTTTAGACTGTTTGGCCAGGAACATATATGTACATCCAAACATTGCCATCTAAACAGGAAGCAACTAATTATAGGCACTCTACACATGTGCATCATTGCATGAATCTCAATTTTCTTTACAATGTTTTAATGAAAATATATCACCTACGAAAAAAACATGTATTCCTTCCATAGTAAACTGCAAAATATTTACAGCCTTAATTTGTGGTAACAAGGGAGAAATGTGATTGTCACACTTCAAAAAATCAAAAAAGAAAGGGTGACATTCCACTCTGGATATGGAGAAGGAAGAAGTGCTGGAAGATGATTTTGGGCCTATTCCAGAAAACTTTACCATGGGCTCCAGTATGAAATATGAGAAATTAGGAACACTGGAGCAATAACTATTCCCAACATTATTACTATTTACAATAAAACATAAACAAAGTCGTTGGACTGCTAACCACAACACAGCTTTATCATGGGCTCTCTTTTGGTCACGATGTCAACATCTGGAGTTCATGTCATTAAATTTCACCTTTATTCCTACAGAATAAAAATTCCTAAATATTAAAGATGCTACAGATGTACATTTGGTCAGAGTTAGGAAACTTTAGGCCCAGCAAGTGGTTCCAAACAGCACCAATGCCTGCTAATATGTTGTGCACTGACACACTCCATTAGAGGTCATATTACATCACTGGTGATCATAATTATTATGCCAGTGGTATACATAATATTTGCTCACAATTTATAACAAATAATTAATGTATTCCATGTGAGCTGTCAGAGAAGCAGGTTTGTTAGAGGGTGACAGAAATCAATTTCTTAGTTTTTGGAGCCCAGTCACCTCCCTGTATCCAACAGCAGGATTATATGATACTGGAATGGAAGAGAAGAGCAAAGCAGAGTTACAAATGAAACAGCAAAGGTCAAGTACAAATCAAATTATATGTTGGACACAAATGCTACTAGCTACAAAAGTCTGAATAGAAACAACGTGTGTTTTAGAGGCCTCTGTATGGCACACTACATGTTTTCTTCTCTTTGTTTACCATGCTTTAATTATTATTATCTTACTGTATGATAAGCAAATCCTGTAGATTTGTCAAGTGCCCATTCCTCCCCCCAACAGCTAACATCATCTTAGTATTTTGCCTAGTTGCTACACTGGCCAAGGATAAAGTATGTTATGCTTGTAGGGGGGGGAATAAAGAAGAAAATGAATGTCACCGCCCAACATCGAACTGGGGGCTTCGAGTGCAAAATCAAACAGCCGGACATACACTTTATTTCCGAAATAAGAACCAAAATCACGCATTCACCTGTTAAAAAAACCGAAGCAAGTGTGTTCAATAGGAATCGCAACTAGTTTGGAAAATTACCATATAAAATGATCATCACATTTAAATGGTAAAGGGTCTTCTAATTGTTTGTTCACACTTGAGTTCTTTTAATTCTAACGATTCAATGTTGTTGTTTTCTCAAGCTGCAATTGAGAGATAGTGGACTACACAGGGTTCTACAAAGTCCAACTCTGAGCTTTATTATTATTGGGCACTACAGATATTAATATATACATGCCATGTATATGTTATATATTATATACACTATATTCCTTATTACACAAAGTTCAACACATACACCATCTGCTGCTATAGTTGAGTGCAGCCATGCAGATATAGAGAGCTACTGCAGCATCCTTCAAGGACATTGCAATAGTTGTACAGTACAACTCCACAAAATGAAACAATCTTTCAGTAGATGATCAGCTGTATACAACTTCCTTAAAACTTCTTAAAGCTGCACAAGAGTGGAAACTCCACAAACCAATCCATAGAACTGTGTCTGGTTCATTCACTCTTTATAATTCAGCACGTGTGTTGGCCTGATAAAATCATCAATGAAATTAGACACTTAACAAATGTTCTTTTCTGCACCAATCGAGGAATGGAGTAGTTGTAGATGTTAATTGGAAGATTTGGAGTCTTCTGATGCTCAAGTTTTTATGAACAGTGAACTAGTCTGAGTACCTCGTTCCTGCAACTTCTGGGAAACACAATTAAGTTTTCTTTCCCCTTCTCGTAAGGTTTCTTACAAAAAATCCCCTATCGCAACAGAACTCACCCTCACCATCCCCGTCAGCCTGGCTTCTCCAATCCTTCAGTTTTGGGTACGCCAGCTGAAGAGAGCAGAGCCGGTGGGGTGAGATCTGCTCAGGATGGGTCTGGTCTCCTGTTGTTCTCTCTTCTGGTTGGGGCTGGATGGGAGCAATAAACATATCATCGTGAAATTTAAACACCTGACCTAATTCCTGCTCTTCCAAACCACGAGTCACAGACCACTCTTTTTTTCTTGGGTCTCCTCTGTCTCCTGGCATTCTTCCAGCTCCTTTTTCTTTGTGGCTCATGTGGTCACCATAGCCACATCCTTCTCGATTGTTTTGGGTTTGGTTGTCTTTGGTTGGATAGTCTCTGGTTCGGACTGTACTCTCTCCTCTACCAGAGCTGCCTCTAGTAGCTCCCGAAACCTTGGAACGTCTTGGCCGAGGAGCATATCCACTGTGAGGTGGGGAGATACTCCTACAGCCTGGTCGTGACTCTGCTCATCTATCTCCAAACGGATGTTCGTCGCCGGGAACCAAACTTTCTTCAAGCTTGCTATTACGTAGGAGATTCTCCATCCCAGCCGTCCAGCCCAGCCGTTTCTTGTTATCGATGCACCGGGGGTGTATCAGAGATTTGGTGCAGCCTGTATCGATGAGAGCCAGCACGGAGCCATTCACTCATACTTCGCGAGCCATTTGGGTCTGTGGGCTGATACCAGTGTCGTGCCCCCGAAATTGGCATTCTCCAGCTTGACATGGCAGTCCTTCCTCATGTGCCCTCTTCGACGGCATCGAAAACATTCGATCTGGACTCGGTCCTTACTCAAAAAGTGGCTGCTACCCTGCCAGCCACTGAATTGTAGCCGCTCTCCTCCAAACTTCCTTGGGCCTCTCCCCACTGGTATAAGTTGGATGGTTGTCTCTGGACGGGGCTTCTCTTGGTCATTCAGTTTCTGGTTAGCCAGAAGTCTCCCAATGACCTCGCTCATTTCGTCATAAGATCCAGGGTTGATCTTTCGAACCTGCGCCTCAAACCACTTAGGCAGGCGTCTCAGTGTCACTTCCATTAATATTGTTTCTTCGGCACCTAGTGGTGATGAGTTTAACCACTGGTGGATGTGCTGTCTCTGTCAGGACAGCCAGGCATCGGGGCGTACTACATCGAAAGGGGTGTCAAAGGCTCACCTTCGGAAGGTTTCGGTGGAGATTTGGTATTCTCGTAAGAGCTCTTCTTTAACCATTTCATAGTCACCCTGTCTGTCCTGCCATCGAGGCTACTGCAGTGAGGCCTACTCCTGACAATGAGCCTCTCAAGAAGTGTCTCTGGACCACCATCCGGCTCCGGCCGTTGCCACAAAAGTGTCCAGGAAGGCATCCATATCGTCAATGCCCTTCTGAAACTTAAGCAAATATAGGTTGGGACTCCGAGGATTTGGGGCTGCCATGGCTATCCGAGGACCATCCGCTTGTCCCCTCACTGCTGCCACCATCTCGGCCATTCGGTGGTCTTGCTCCCCTTGCCGTAGGAGCAATCTCTCCTCTCGTTCTTCACGTCGAGCTTGTTCCTCTTCCCTCCTCCTGCGATCCTTCTTGGTTCTTATTTGGTCTATTTTTAGCCACTGCGTAAGAAACCGGTCCATAGGATCAACAGCTCCCGGGAAAGCCTCTAGGTTGGTGCATACGAGATGTAAAGATTCTCGGGTGTCCCTTCTGTCATCTGTCATTCGCCTCCAGCCACCTGATGATACTCACCAATCAATTGCTCAGCCCTAGCTATTCAGGGAGGTTTTTCAAGCCTCTAGGGATGTCTCCAGGCTGTATTCCCTGCTCACTAGCTAGACTCACTCCTCTTCTGAGCTACAGGCTGGTCCGGGATCTCCAATTTGAAGATCCCACTGCTGCCACTAAATGTCAGCAATGCTCCTCTATCTGGTTGAACCTATCTCACTAACTAAAGGCACTTGCTGTGCCTACTAACTTGCCCTTGTCTGTGACTTTTAGAGTCTGACAAGCAACCTTGTTAGCCCAACAGTACCACTTCTAGGCTTTCATATCAGCCTTCGTACTTAACTCTCAAGTATAGTGGTAAATCATCAGATCATTGTATCATAATAACATTAATTAGAGCAAGCTATTAGTCAGTCCAGCTTGTTCTGCGCTGGCTCTGGTCTAACCTGCCTTAGCTCTCTACTCTTCCCTTTTCTAGTTATTAAACAGTCTCTTAAATACTGGTTCATGTTTTCATACAGATTTGCACTGCCGTTTGTGGTCTTGCACACAGTTGTGGTCTTGCACATGGTTGTGGTATTTCACAGGATTTGCACTAGGTTGTGGTCTTGGACACGTTTGTGGTCTCTATACTTCCATTAGTGCTCATGTTGTTGTTGTGTACTTTTCCCTCACTAGCTCTTCTCTTTCCAACACAGACCAACTAATCAACTTATAATCACTGATGTTTCAACTATATAGATGCCTAGCCTCATAGATAAAGGTTAGAGCAACCAGTTAAAAGATTGACGAATTAAATTACAAGCTGATTATTGAGAAGGTCTTTGTAATTTCATTATGTCAACTGAGACTTTGTTGAGAATATTTGTAAAGTTCATACATTGTCATATAGTTGAACAGCTGTACAAACACACATTGGGCTTGGTTAAGAAGGAAGTAGTGATCAGCTCCATGAAAGAATAAAGTTAGCAGCAATGATATTCTGCAGGTGTACAACAGTGTTCTATACTTTGGACCAGTAGGAAGTAAGCATCAGTTCGTGTTTTAGGTAGCTTTAAAATTGTGCAACAGAACTTGATGAGAAGGAAGTGAGATCAGTTCCATGAAAGATTACAGGTTGCTACAATGATAATCTGCAGGTCTACAACAGTGTTCTATACCATGGACCAGTGATAAAAGGGTTAAATTAGAAGAGTGGGATAGAATTTAATGAGAAGGAAGTGAGATCAGCAGCTAGAAAAGCTTGGGAAGCATTTTGTGGGTGGAGAATAGATAATCCATTTAGCACACACGGCTTCCAAAAATGGGAGAGCTGTAAACTGAGCTAGCAATAATTAAATTCTTTGATCCCACTCAAAAAAATTTAAGGCAAATCTCATTTTCTGACCATCAATTACACCATCAACAATAGCATCTATACTTGATAGAGCTTATAAGAAGGTGAGCGAAAGTAAATTGAATTTGTTATTGAGAAAGTCATTGCAATTTGTTATGTCAACTGAGAGTTTGTTGAGAGTATAACATTTCCTGCCAATATAAGTCTCCTCACTTGTTGGAAAAACACAGACACCAGCAGTCTCCATTTCTAGAAGGGAAATATTATATTTAAGATTATAAAATTGGAGCAGGTTCCACTTGTGGAGGATTGGTTGCTGGTTGATTCACGATGATTGTTCCAACCTTTAGGCAAGTTTCTATATCCACTTGTCTAATAGAGCATTTGACATATACAACAGTGTATTATTATAATCATGAATTCAAAATTATATTCATATGCCATCATAAATGGATGTATACTCTGATTCTACATGCTCTAAAATCTAAATGATGAGGGAAATAAAATCTATGGTTGAAGAAATATTCTAGAGTTGAACTGCAATAACAATAATCATGGACAATAAAATGGCATGACAACAAAAAATGAATGGAATCTGCAGTCTCTGGTTAATGTTGCTGGCTCAAGTTGTAGCAAACATTTTCATCCACTCCTGTGGGATTATAACATGGCCCACATCCACAACTTGTGGCCGTGGCCTGGCTTGGTATCATCTCAGACATAGTCCTATAAGCCAAAGGTGGTGTGAAGGCCATGGGGAGTCGATCAAGGATTCCATTCTTAAAATAATACTGCAGCTTCAACTTTTCCATTAAACTGAGTTCAATCCGATCAACGCAAACAAAATATAACTGTACTGAAATGGTCCTTTTGGAGAGTGCAGTGCAGCACTTCAGGTGCTCTCCAGAACACGACCTGTTTGCATGGTACTCCAAATGTTGATTTGCATTCGCATTCTCAAGTTGATAGACTGGTTCATGAGTAAAATAACCCGCACAGCCACCTTGACACTTGTGTATAGGACGACTGGAATTCATAGCGATGCATAAGTAGTTTGTGCCATCAATATTCTTAGTGGAATGATGGTCCAAGTAGTCGACTTCAATTTTTTTCAACCCACAACCAAGGCTAGTTGTAACTACTGCCAGAAGTGATAGAAAAGTTATTGCTCCCATTCTCGTAATGTGGCTGAGTTGAATGAACTGCACTTGGATGAGAATTTATATAGGCATCCGCACGCGTCATCAGTTACAACCACCAGTAGTCGTGGTTTGGCGAGCCGCACGGAAAAGAGGACGCACGGAAGTGCAGGCTAGATATGAATCAGCTAGATAAAGATCTGCACTTGGATATAAGCATCTGCTCACGGTCGCTTAGATCCATTTGCAACGACCAGAAGTAGTCAGCCGGGCCAGAAGGAAAAGTAGACGCCCTAACGAAGTGGATGGGCATTGTATATTTTTGGGTAGCACTGCCCGTCAAAATTTCCTAGTCAAACTTTAGCAAGACACTATACTAGTAAGTGCTGTGGTAGTCCTCGTAAATCCTCTGTTCTAGCTTAGATCTTGGAATAATATCGCTTCTCTGTTAAGCTTTCAAGCTCTCTAAAAAAAACCTTTCTGGGAGATGTTATAGTCCTTGGCTTCTAGTTTTCTCTGTAGCTGTTCATTAGCATTTAGCACTGACTCTAGTGATTAGCAAATGTTTGGAACCAGTGATCATTGCTTTATTTGTGGAGTTTATGTTGCATGTGATTAAAAAGTAGAAGACTAGATGGAGACTGTTGTAGGAGGGCAAACACCTTCATTGAAGCAATAACAAATTGAATCATTGCGAGACTTTCTAATAAATAAAAAAATTAAAATCAGTGTTAGGTGCAGCAAATCTGCGTATATAACATGAGAGGAAAGAATTATAAAATATTGATCGCTTCTCTGTTAAGCTTTCAAGCTCTCTAAAAAAAACCTTTCTGGGAGATGTTATAGTCCTTGGCTTCTAGTTTTCTCTGTAGCTGTTCATTAGCATTTAGCACTGACTCTAGTGATTAGCAAATGTTTGGAACCAGTGATCATTGCTTTATTTGTGGAGTTTATGTTGCATGTGATTAAAAAGTAGAAGACTAGATGGAGACTGTTGTAGGAGGGCAAACACCTTCATTGAAGCAATAACAAATTGAATCATTGCGAGACTTTCTAATAAAAAAAATAATTAAAATCAGTGTTAGGTGCAGCAAATCTGCGTATATAACATGAGAGGAAAGAATTATAAAATATTGATAACACTGCTGGACAATGTCAAATCATCATCATGACTAAAGTCATCACCCAGCATGCCCAGCAGACCAACACTTAGGTACTGATGGGTAGCTGGATGAGTCTAAACTTGGTCCTCACTTCTTTTCATTGTAACTCACAGCACTTGGCTCCATCCATTTGCTTCTTCCTATGCTTTTCACAATTATAGAACTAGTGCTAGTGAAGGCTCACTACTAGCCTTGCACATCAATTTAAGTACTTAGTATCATGTGCATCATTTAATTGAGCCTACATATAATCAATATTCCAGAAAATCGAGCTCTGTGAGAAAGTAAAGCATAGCAATGATGTATAATCTTGCAAACACGATGCATATATATTATATATATAGTACTATTCAATAGCTCTGCTTTAACACAACATTGAGCACTATTTGTAGCCTTCATCAGCAAACCACCTTCTATATATATATATCTACATACAAGTAGAAATAAAGGGCATACTGTCATGAGCCATAACTAAGCTTCCAGGGGATTAATCAAATACATAAAACAAGAACTGAACTCTTAATCATTTGTTCTTCATTTTTTTCAACAAATGCCGTCAGGAAACCAAAAAATGTCTGGTTGGAACATTGGCAAAACACAAGAGCTGTTTAAAAGCAAAATATTCATTCGTCTTTTGTTTAATGTTGTCAGCGGAAAATCAACAATGTAATTTGGATGGAGATCACTACACAAATGACAGCAAACAACTTTTTTGAAAATCTTCTAAGGATTAACACCTCTGATGCTGATCATATGTAGAGTGATATTGATGTGCAGAGCCAAATATTCATGCAATACTTCTATTGACTCATGATCAGCTGCTGGAAATGCAGCGTTTAGGAGAGTTGTGTCTTCCCGTAAGTTTTTTAGTTTTCAATTATGTGCAGTCACTATTAGTAAAATGTTAAACAGCCAGAAAGCTGATTTCTCATAGGAAAAGGTATATAGTAAAGATGATAGTTCAGTTTTGCTTCTGGTAGGATAATCTCTTGCTCCCTCCAGTCATGACTAGGACATCTTTAGGAGGAGAAATCAGGTTACAATGACCATCATATCTTTAAGGATGTGTGACGGAAAGTCGTCCTTCTGCTGTAACAGACACTTTAACTGTTCAGTCAGATCCACACTTTCGTCCGATGCCTGGGACCTATTCCTAGCCACCTGCTAGAAATCTTGTCCCAAGCCAAACTCAGTAACTCTCCCTGAGATACTGGCTACCCACTTGAACCAAGTATGTTATATATTAAATGCAGATAGAGAATCACACATACACAGTGTCAATCAACACTATCAACCGTGTGTGTTAGAGGCCTCTGGATTCTTCTCATCGAGGGATTAAATTACAAGCTGGTTATAAGAAGGTCTTTGTAATACCATTATGTCAACTGAGACTTTGTTGAGAATATTTGTAAAGTTCATATAGTGGAATAGCTGTACAAACACACATTGGGCTTGGGTAAGAAGGAAGTAGTGATATTATGTTTTGTGTCTACATTTCTTAAAAATACATTACACAAGATATGACCTTTTCCTCAGCTGTGGGGCTTCCCTGGGAAGTGGTAAAGGCTCAAGCAAGTAGCTGTGGTAAATTTGCTTGGAGGAGCATAACTTCACCTAGAGAGAATTAATACAAAAAGTAAACATACCACAAGAAAGCACACACAAGGAGCTACAATGGGGGTTAGAGTGGACTAGTGGGGGAGAATTTAATTAGAAGGAAGTTTGAGCAGCAGCTAGGAAAGCCTTTTGTGTGGGAAAAACATTTACACTTGTGGCTACTACAAATGGGAGAGCTGTAAACAGAACTACCAATAATTAAATTCTTTGATCCCACTCAACTTCATTTTCTCACCCTCAATAACACCATCAACAATTAATTTTCATAGCATCTATACTTGATAGAGCTTGAGAGAAATTTGTTATTGAGAAAGTCGTTGCAATTTGTTATGTCAACTGAGAGTTTGTTGAGTGTATAACATTTCCTGCCAATATAAGAGCTTCTCCTCACTTGTTGGAAAAACACAGACAAAAATGGAGCAGGTTCCACTTGCGGAGGCTGGGTAATTCACGATGATTGTTCCAAACTTTAGTAGGAAATTTCTATATCCATTTGTCTAATGGATACTTGACATATACAATTATTACTATAATCATGAATTCAAAATTATATTGATGTGCCATCATAAATGGACGTATACTCTGATTCTACATGCTCTAAATGATGAGGGAAATAAATCTATGGTTGAAGAAATATTCTAGAGTTCAACTGCAATGACAATATGGACAATAAAATAACATAACAACAAAAAATGAATGGAATCTGCAGTCTCTGGTTAATGTTGCTGGGCCAAGTTGTAGCAAACATTTTCATCCACTCCTGTGGGATTATAACATGGCCCCCATCCACAACTTGTGGCCGTGGCCTGGCTTGGTATCATCTCAGACATAATCCTATAAGCCAAAGGTGGTATGGGGAGTCGATCAAGGATTCCATTCTTAAAATAGTACTGCAGCTTCAACTTTTCCATTAAACTGAGTTCAATCCGATTAACACAAACAAAATATAACTGTACTGAAATGGTCCTTTTGGAGAGCTTAGTGCAGCACTTCAGGTGCTCTCCAGAACACGACCTGTTTGCCAAATGTTGATTTGGATTCGCATTCCCAAGTCTATAGACTGGTTCATGAGTAAAATAACCCGCACAGCCACCTTGACACTTGTGTATATATATATATAGGACGACTGGAATTCATAACGATGCATAAGTAATTTGTGCCATCAATATTCTCAGAGGAATGATGGTCAAGTAGTCGACTTCAATTTTTTTCAACCCACAACCTAGGCTAGTTGTAACTACTGCCAGAAGTGCTATAAAAGTTATTGCTCCCATTCTTGTAATGTGGCTGAATTTAATGAACTGCACTTGGATGAGAATTTATATAGGCTTTTTCACATCCACATGCATCATCAGTTCCGACCGCCAGCAGTTGTGGTCTGGCATGCCGCATGAAAAAGAGGACGCACTACGGAAATGCAGACTAGATATGAATCAGCTAGATAAATATCTGCACTTGGATAGAAGCTTTTCACGCATCTGCCCACTGTCACTTGGATCCATTTTCAGCGAGCATAAGTTGTCTAGTGAGCCAGACAGTAAAGGAGACACTCTAACAAAGTGGATGGCTAGTTGTGACCAGCTGGGCATATATTTTTGGGTAGCACTGCACGCCAACCTGTCAAAATTACCTTAGTCTCGCTAGTCAAACCTTAGTAAGACACTTTACTAGAAAGTGGTGTGGAAGTCCTCATAAACCCTCTGTTCTGGCTTAGATCTTGGAGTAATATTTTAAGGTTTCTAGCTCTCTAAAAAAACTTTCTGGGAGATGTTGATTAAAGTCCTTGGCTTCTTGTTTTCTCTGTAGATGCATTTAGCACTGACAATAGTGATTAACAAATGTTTGGAGCCAGTGTTCATTGCTTTATTTACTAAATGTGATTAAAAAGTAGAAGACTAGATGGAGACTGTTGTAGGAAGGCAAAAAGCTTCATTGAAGCAATAACAAATTGAATCATTGCGAGACTTGCTAATTAAAAAATATATGTAAAATCAGTGTTAGGTGCACGTATATAACATGAGAGGAAAGAATTATAAAATATTGATAACACTGCTGTACAATGTCAAATCATCATCAAGACTAAAGTCACCCAGCATGCCAACACTTAGGTATTGATGGGTAGCTGGATGAGTCTAAACTTGGTCCTCACTTCATCTCATTTTAACTCACAGCACTTGGCTCCATCATTTGCTTCTTACTTTGTTCCACAGTGCTAGAACTAGTGCTCTATCCTTGAACATAAATTTAAGAACTTAATATAATAATGTCCATCATTTTTATTTAGCCTACATATAATCAATATTTTAGAAAATCTCTGCAAAAAGAGCTTTGTGAGAGAGTACAAGCATAGCAATGATGTATAATCTTGCAAACATGATATATATAATGTAGAATAGTGTATCATGAGCCATAACTAATTAGCTTCAAGTGTGTTGATTCAACTCTTAATCATTTGTTCTTGATTTTTTCCAACAAATGCCCTCAAGGAAACCAAAGTGTCTGGTTGAAACATTGGCAAAACACAAGAGCTGTTTAAAAGCAAAATATTCATTTGTCTTTTGTTTAATGTAGTCAGCTTAAAATCACCCTTGTAATTTGAATGATCACATTTGAGATCACTACACAAATGACAGCCAACAACTTTTTTGAATATCTTCTAAGGATTAACACCTCTGATGCTGATCATTATGTAGAATGATATTGATGTGAAGAGCCAAATATTCATGCAATACTTCTATTGACTCATATTCAGCCGTGAGTTTTTTAGTTTTCAATTATGTGCAGTAACTATTAGTAAAATGTTAAACAGCCAGAAAGCTGATTTCTCATAGGAAAAGGTAGTGAAGATGATAGTTCAGTTATCCACCTGGGTAGGATAATCTCTTGCTCCCTCCAGTGTCATGAATAGGATATCTTAGGAGGGAAATCAGGTTACAGTGACCATCATATCTTTAAGGATGTCATCTGTCAGGTAACCTAAAAAATTTGTGATGCATAATTTTCTTTTCAGATGGGGAAGTCAATCCTCTTCCAGTTATTGTTATTATAGAACCTTACACCAGCAACATTACTCAAATAAGAAATGTAATGAAATGCCAAATGTTACATGACACAATCAAGAATAACAAGTTGCAAAAGTGTTTGTATGATGTCATAACTAGCACTGGCCGATACCCAAGACAGAGGAAATAGTGAATATAACAAAAACTGCACAATTTGCAGGAAACACTTCCACCTCAACATGTTTGTCTGAAATCAAATCCTCTCTTCTCTCTCTGTGAAACACTGTACGCTACCCTACACACTTTATTGCAGCTCTATAGTTTGTTGTGCAACATCTTATTTGGAGCTCTTTCTTGGAAATAATGCAGCTGCTGTTTTCTCTCTCACCTCCACAAAATACCCAGAGCCCATGTCTACCATCACTTTAGGATGTTTGGCCAGGAAGATATACATCCAAACATCGTACCTAAACAGAAGCAACTAATTAAAGGCACTCTACACATCATGGATCTCAACTTTCTTTAACAATTTAATTCACTTAATGAAAAAAATTATTATTTATCACCTATAAAAAAGAATGTATTCTTTCCTTAGTAAACTGCAAATATTTAGAGCTTTTATCACTATGGAAACTAGGGAGAAATGTGACCGTCACTCTTTAAGAAATAAAGTCTTCTCTGGATGTGGATAAGGAATAAACGCTGGAAGATGATTTTGGGCTATTTGAAGACCATTCCAGGAAACCTTACCATGGGCTCCAATATGAAATATGACACACAGGAGCAATAACTATAGCCATCACTATATTATTTACAAACAAAGTCATTGGACTGCTAACCACAACACAGCTTTATCATGTGCTAACTAAAATTGGTACCACCATGCCAATGTCTGGAAGCTTGATATATATGAAATTTCACCTTTATTCTTACAGAATAAAAATTCCAAAGTTGCCACAGCTGTACTTGTGGTCAGGGCTTGGAAACTTTATGCCCAGCAAGTCGTTCCAAACAGCACCAATGCCTGCTTATATGTTGCGCACTGACACACTCCATTAGAGGTCATATTACATCACTAGGCCCTGCCGGATTGTCCCCCAATTTTTTCCTATTATTCTATTCCATAATTCTCGAGTAGCGTGGGAATGCAGCCTCAGTAATGGCCATCAGGGTTGGGGACGAGCCATTTCCCTAGTCATCACTTGAACATTTGAACTTGATGGTAGGGGGTTCTATAAACTATATGAATAAGTTGGGCAATATGTATAATAATAATAATAATAATAATAATAATAATAATAATAATAATAATAATAATAATAACAAATGACTGATATATTCAAAATGGTATCTATTATTCTCACTGTCATTAGTGTCATACCCATTATTCCAGCCTATAACTAATCCTACACCAATGGTGTCAATATTTTTTTTTTACTCATGAAAATGGGAGGATAAAAACTAATTAGAATTGTACTGCAGCATAACAGAGGTTTCTATATAGTCCTCCAGTGCATTAGTTTGTCTCTCTGTAAAGCTGTTTGATAATAAAGAAAAAACACATTCAGCTGCAGCAGAAGATGGTTGAAGGAGTAATAACAATTTACATGTGTTCAAAGAATACAATTTCGTAATATTGAATATTGAGAAGATTATTGTAACTACTAGGACATTCAGAATCAGTGAGAGTAGCCCATGCTTTGAAAGGAAAATGCCATACTGGAGTCTTCTTTTATAAAAAGATATGATTGTGGGGTTTAGTATAAAAGCAATTTTTAATTGAGTTTTTTCAGCCCATGCTTGAAGACAAATATGCTATATATATGGTTTTTAGATGATCAATCCTCGTTTAAATAACGTATTGCAAAGTATTTGCATTAGTTGATTAACTATGAAATTTTCAAGATGTTTCTTCGAACTTTGAAGAATTCTTCAAATTTGGCTATAACTGATACCATTTGATATTTGTTTAAGTTAGTTAGCTACAACTGTTAGCACTCTTTAGGAGCTCACAGATATTATATTATAGATCAAGGACAGCAACTGATAATAATTCAACTCTGGCCTAACTAGGAGGCTCATATATACACTAATTATAGTATCGACACAGAATGCAGGTCTACCACAAGTTACCAATCAATAATCTAAGTATTCTAATCATTCCACACAAACTAACTACTGGTTTCTTCTGCATGTACCTCTTAATCACCAAGGCCAGTTTGACTTGGTTGTGGAGAATTAAAAACAGCATTCACTCCATTAGCTATATACATGCCTGAAATAAGAATACTGCAGTCTGATTGGGATGCAACTATGTATAGTGCATGACACAAGTTGTGAAACATGAGATCTTCTCTTCCCCTAACTCAATGATAAGGAAGATAAAGGATAGGTTACGCAATCTAAATCCATGGCCAAGGGAATTACCAAACATCTGGGTGGAAAATTCTCAGTGTCCTAATCCAGGTTTAAAAAATTCATATGATAACCCTTGCTAAGTGACGGCTGTTTTGGACTAACATTTTATTTTGACCTCTAATTTCACTAAATAGGTATATATTGTAGCGGTTCCATATCTGGCGTCCCCTACCGAACGAGACCACGTGACATTGTAAGGCGAGGGACTGTTATTGATTCTGTTGTTTGTCTTTCTCTGTCGTTAATTATTCCAATAATACCTTTATAAGATAGCCGCCCAAGCAACGATACTTGCATCGGCTACAGCGGTGACCCTGACGTGATCGTGGAAAGTTAACCGCGAGAATCAGTCCCCGTATCAACCTGTCTCTGCCTAAGGAATGGCCGCTGCCGCTGCCATATCAGCCAACTCCCTTAAGCTCCCTACTTTCTGGCCCGCCGACACCGAGGTCTGGTTCGCCCAGACAGAAGCCCAGTTTGCTTTGCGGAACATAGTCGTGGACGAAACAAAATATTACCATGTCATCTCCTCCCTCGACCAACGCATTGCTAACAGACTCCGACCTCGCACCACCAACTAACGATAAATATGTCTCCCTGAAGGAGGAGCTGCTCACCTGCTATGGCCTCACCAAGGCACATAAAGCAACCAAACTCCTTCATCTTGATGGCCTTGGTGACCGTCGCCCAACTGACCTGCTGGCTGACATGCTGTCCCTCCGGGGTAAGACTCCAGTAGATGACATATTTCGGGAGCTCTTCTTGGAGCAACTCCCACATGACGTCAGAGATATACTTGCACCACTGGACCTGGAGACAATGCCAGCACTAGCCGACAAGATCATGGAATCCAAAGCACGTTCTACACCACAACTCTCTGCAGTGCAACAGCGACCCAAGCGACTACCTAGCTCCAAATCCCCCACTGCCTCCAGCTCAAACAAGGACTCTCCAAGCTTATGTTGGTACCACACCAAGTTCGGGGATAATGCCAAGAATTGCAGGCCCCCATGTTCCTACCAGAGAAACACTACGACCAAACCACTAGTGGCAAACATGGCCGGTCAGAATTCAAATCGCCTCCTCTATATCTGGGACAAAAACTCCGGCCATCGTTTCCTCATCGATTCGGGTGCCGAAGTTAGCGTATTTCCAGTCTCTCCCTCCGACCGTCGATCTAGAGGTCGAGGCAAACCACTCATAGCCGCTAATGGCACTAATGGCACTTCAATAACCACCTATGGCACCAGCACGATGTCACTTAACCTGGGTTTCCGCACAGTCGAGTGGAAATTCACCCTTGCTGATGTGTCCCAGCCTATCCTTGGCCTTGACTTTTTCCGGGCTCATCAACTCATGATCGACGCTCATGGCCGCCAACTCATTGACTCTTGCTCATATGCTAGCAGTGTACTCAAACCAAGTTCTTCCACAGCTCCCAAACTCTCTTCGGTCACATCCATGGACGAGTTCACCCACATCCTGCGAGAGTTCCCAATGCTTACCACCTCCTCCACCAGGGTCAAACATGGCGTGCAGCATCATATCCCTATGAAGGGACCACTAGTGCATGCCCGGGCTCGACGCCTCACACCAGACAAACTTGCCATTGCCCGCCAGGCTTTTGCGCAGATGGAAAAGTTGGGGATTGTACGCCGCTCCTCCAGCCCATGGGCTTCACCACTACACATGGTGCCCAAGAAATCTGGGGATTGGCGCCCCTGTGGTGACTACCGCTATCTCAACAACATCACCATCCCCAACCGTTATCCGATCCCTCACGTGCAGGATTTCACAGCTCTCCTCTCTCGTAAAACTTTCTTCTCAAAGGTCGATCTAGTTAAAGGCTACCACCAGATTCCAATGGCCCCCAAAGACATTGCCAAAACTGCTGTCATCACACCATTTGGCCTCTTTGAGTTCCTGCGCATGCCCTTTGGTGTACGGAATGCAGGCCAATCTTTCCAATGCATGATGGATCACATCCTGCAGGAGCTTGATTTTGCCTTTGTATATCTGGACGACATCCTGGTTGCTAGCTCCTCTCTTGCACAACACCGACGCCATCTCCGCCTCCTTTTCAAAACCCTAGCCGCACATGGACTCATCCTCAACACGGACAAGTGTGTTTTTGGAGTCAGGACCCTCGATTTCCTTGGACACAAAGTCACCGCCTCTGGCATCTAGCCAACACCCGAGAGAGTGGCTGCCATCAACGATTTCCCTCCACTGCTGCAGATGAAAGGCCTACAAGAATTCCTAGAGATGATCAATTTCTATCATCATTTCTTGCCACATGCCGCCCATATCCTTCGCCCCCTTCATGCACAAGTACACTCCGGAAACAAATCCATCAACTGGACCCCCGAACTGTCTGTCGCCTTCCAAGAAGCAAAGACTGTCCTGGCTAACGCGCTACACTACTTGTCCACCCAGACCATGCTGCGACACCAGCATCACAGTGGATGCTTCAGGTTTTGCCATCGGGGCATCACTGGAGCAGTACCAAGATGGAGAATTGAAACCCCTGGCCTTCTTCTCACGTGAGCTGACACCAGCCGAGACGAGATACAGCACTTTTGATCGCCTCCTATCTTACCATCAAACACTTCCGCCACTTCCTCGAAGGAAGAGTGTTTCACGTTTACACTTATCACAAGCCCCTTATTTTCGCCTTTGGAAATGATTCCGACCGCTCACCAGACAGACACGCCACCTATCGTTTGTGGCTGAGTTCACCACAGATTTTAGATATATCCATGGGAAAGATAATATGGTAGCTGATGCCCTGTCCCGGATTCAGGTTAACCAGAACCAACCCTCCGTTATCTCGGCCTTAGCCCTCACTGAGAACATTAACTACGCCGAGCTCACCCAGGAGCAGAAAGCTGACCAAGCCATCCAGGCCTACCGCACCGCCATTACTGGCCTAGTTCTGGAAGATATTAATCTCGAGGACATCTCTGAAACGGTCTTGTGTGACATCTCCACATCTCGACCACGTCCCATTGTGCCTCTTACTTGGAGACGTAAGCTCTTCGACATCATCCACGGGCTCTCACACCCAGGCATTCATGCTACATGACGACTGATGGTAACCCGTTTCATCTGGCACGGCCTCCACAAGGATATTGGATGGACACATGCGTGCATCCCTTGCCAACGTGCTAAGGTCCAACAACACGTCTCGGCACCTCATCAGTGGTTTGACACACCAGACCGATGTTTCGCCCACATCCATGTCGATATTGTCGGACCATTTCCAACCTCGCAGGGTTACATCAACCTTTTCACCATTATTGACCGCACACGGTGGCGAGAAGCCATTCCAATGGTCAACGCAACTGCTATTTCCTGTGCCCAGGCCCTACTGCACTCTTGTATCTCCCGCTTCGGAGTGCCAACCACAATCACATCCGACCGCGGACGGCAATTCACCTCTGCCATCTGGACCCAACTAAACAAGTTCATGGGTGTGCAAGTGCATCATACCACAGCCTATCACCCTCAGTCCAACGGCATCGTGGAACGACTCCACAGACAGTTGAAGGGATGCCTCCGAGCACGACTACAGGACCAGAATTGGATGGACAAACTTCCTTTAGTCCTGCTGGGAATTCGCACAGCTCCCAAGGAGGACCTCAATTGCTCTTCAGCCGAACTGGTCTACGGTACAACCCTCTGATTGCCAGGAGACTTCTTCTCCGAACCAACCATGACCGCACTCCAGCCTTCCGACCCAACAGCTTTTCTGCCTCGCTTACAGGAAGCAATGCAGAAACTAAAAGCTACTCCTACGGTTTCTCATGGTTATCGCCCTTCTCAAGTCCCTATCCAACTACAGACTTGCCGTTTCGTTTTCATCCGTCACGATGCCCATCGCAAGCCACTGCAGTGCCAATACGATGGACCCTTCCAAGTGCTTGAGCGGAACGATAAGTTTTTCAAGCTGGCTCTTCCAGATCTCACCGACCAGTCTCCATCGACAGGCTCAAGCCAGCCAGACTGGACCAAGACTGGGGGGGGGGGGGGGAACTGTAGCGGTTACATATCTGGCGTCCCCTACCGAACGAGATCACGTGACATTGTAAGGCTTTGTAGAGACTTAGAGCGAGGCATTATTGAGACTGTTATTGATTCTGTTGTTTGTCTTTCTCTGTCGTTAATTATTCCAATGATAGCCGCCCAAGTAACGATACTTGCATCGGCTACAATATCATATTAAAAAATTTCCTTTACATTTTAAGGGGTTTATGTAAACCAAGTGTACTACATGAAAATGGCTCGGAGAGTCAAACCTTATTCATTATGCAACTCTTTCATCCTTTGGATATGCAAGCAGAAACAGACATTCGATTTTCAGTTGGTATATAACACGCCTCCCTAGATTCTGAACAAAATAAACTTGAAATTCAACATGTGTGATATATACCTCAAACAATTGCACTTACCGAGTTAGTTACATACTTGGCACTTGACAAAACTGAATCTGTTAAAATGTTGATAATCTGACAACAGGAAGTGAAGGAAATGGTATTACCCCAATCACCCCATCCTACCACCCCAGCACACCCCAAGCTAGTATGGGGCAACAGTGTTTGTGTCATTAATATTGAACAATTATATAGTAGGTACTAAAAACAGGGAGTGGCACCAGACTTGGGGACTTGACTTGAGTCTCTTCACACTCGAGTTCACACTCGAGTTCTGTATCACATCAGATGTGATAATAGGTTCAGGAACAATGTCCAACTGACTACTATTCTATCATGTCCCTAACTACTATATATTATGTAGGAACTTGGCGTTTTGGGCAAGTTGCAAAGCATGAAATTGTAATAATATATACCATCCAGAATATGGGTTCAAAAGTATGTTACCGTCCAGAATATAGTATGGGTTCAAAAGTATGTTACCATCCAGAATATAGTATGGGTTCAAAAGTATGTTACCATCCAGACCATCCAGAATATATATAGAAACCATCCAGAATATAGAATGGGTTCAAAAGCATGTTACCATCCAGAATATAGTATGAGTTCAAAAGTATGTTACCATCCAGAATATAGTATGGGTTCAAAAGTATGTTATCATCTAGAATATAGTATGGGTTCAAAAGTATGTTACCATCCAGAATATAGTATGGGTTCAAAAGTATGTTACCATCCAGAATATAGTATGAGTTCAAAAGTATGTTACCATCCAGTATGGGTTCAAAAGTATGTTATCATCTAGAATACAGTATGGGTTCAAAAGTATGTTACCATCCAGAATATAGTACGAGTTCAAAAGTTTGTTACCATCCAGAATATGTATGGGTTCAAAAGTATGTAATATAGTATGAGTTCCAAAGTTTGTTACCACCCAGAATATAGTATGGGTTCAAAAGTTGTTATATACCATCCAGAATATAGTATGAGTTCAAAAGTATGTTACCATCCAGAATATAGTATGTGTTCAAAAGTTGTTACCATCAAGAATATAGTATGTGTTCAAAAGTATGTTACCATCCAGAATATAGTATGGGTTCAAAAGTATGTTACCATCCAGAATATAGACCATCCAAAATATACTAGTGTCAAAAAGACAGCCATTTTTGGATGCCATATTGGATAATTACCACTAAGCTACCACTTGGCCAGGGATATATATCATATATAGTACATGTATAGACGATTATTTTATTTCAGATTGGAACCGATGGACTATAATTCAGGGGTGCCCAATAGGTCGATTGCAAATGTAGTACGGGTATATCGCGCCATTCAAAAAAAAAAAATTTTTTTTTTAAGATGCTAGCCTATCATCTATCCTCCCTTTGGCAGTTGCACTTGATTGACGTAGAGGGCGGCCTGTGTTAAGTCATGCGGGTTCCTGGGAGATGTGGTCGGGCAGGACTGTGTGTGACCTGAACAGGCCAAGGTCGACACGGAGCAGCAATTCCATTGACCCCAAAGAAAGGAAGACATATGGGTGCTGCTAGGACCTTAACTTCTAACACACGGGTCACCACGTAGAAAACGCGCGAGCTACTGCAAAACTACAACGAGCTAGTGACCTAGTTAGCCTGCCAATTTGTATCTACTAAAGAAGGGATATAAAAAATGAGTGAGGGAGCCGGACCAGGTAGGAAACCAAAAACTTACCACTTCCATGCGGAATGGGAGGACTTTTTTTACCATGTCATATTCGGCTGACTCCATTCAGTGCAAGTCATCAGAGTAAGGTAGTGACCATAAATGTATTCAATTGTTTTGTGCCGTAAGGGTTCATGCAGTGATTCAAGGTATGCCAACATATATTACATATATAAAGTATACTCAGTACATATATAAATAAATATATTAGCATTTTTTAATACAGGTAGATTATTTTGACCTGGTCATTTTAAAAGTAGCTCGCAGGCCAAAAAAGTGTGGGCACCCCTGGACTATATACATGGTTAGAGATACCATCTGTCCAGACTATATAGAGGGAACCTATTTCTCTGGACATGGCCATTTCCCTAGAGATAGCCGTTGACTTTGGGATAACTTTAATTTTAATTTAATCCGAAGAGGACTGTATCGATTTTGTTATTAAATATATATTCTGTATATATTATTGGTTATTAGAAAGAGGGGTAAGGTTATTATTATTACTACTACTTTACTACTACTATACTATTATTATTACATGTATTACTTAAATTATTATTACTTAAAACAAATAACAACTTGATAGTTAATAATATATTATAGTAATGGGAGAAAAATAAGCACATGGAGAAAAGTATTTGTGAGAAGAAGAAGCACATGGAGAAAAATAACAATCTTTTATACTAGCTACCTTAACTTTTCCGTTATTTCTCCTCAAAATCTAACACCAGGTGATGTCCTACAATAACAACATAGTATGAGATTTGAGAAGAGGGCACACTTCTTAAGGATCATCAATTTTGTTTAAGGTCAAAGAACACAAAAATACCTACAAAATGGAATTTAGATCATATAAGATGTTGTTGATGATAATGTTGCCTCCAATTGAGCATAGCGAGCCAGGAGAGGTTCATAAATCTCTTTGGCTCCAGGACATGGGGAATTGGCCAACTGATAGCATGGGCCACCTCTCACTGCCTCCTGGAAGGAAACATTGCCTCCCATGGCAACTCGCTTAGCAATATAGGCAGCACCCAGACTTGCTGAATTGGCAGTTTCAGTGGATATGTAGACATCAGTGTTGAAGACATCTGCTATAATCTGGAATAATGAAGATACACGAAAACATTATGATGGTATCGACGAGTCTAAACCTTGGATAACAAATTGACATAATAGGATGCCATAATGAATCGCATTTCCCAGGGACCACCCATTTAGAACCATCCATTTGTGTCCCTTCAGCAATACAAAACAAATTTTAAAAACCTATGCGCTGGAAAAGAACCACTTATACAACTTCTAAATTATGTGCCGTGATTCACAAATTTATATGCTGAATTTCTAATGATGTCTCATTGTTGGAGTCTATAATTTCTATTTCAGTATTGGTGTGTGAATAAAGATCCCTTCCATTCTAGCATCTGTGGTTCAGAAAGAAGTCATTTCTACTAGAACTTCCTTCTCCTTTCCATCGATTGTTAGAGGCTGTATACCATGTCTACCATGATAGATGAAGTAGTGTCCTGTGCAACTGTTACAAAGTCCTTGAAAGAGGATGTAGCGGATCCTCTGCCAAGGAACTGAGTCCAACAAAATAATAATAACAGTGACACCAACAAGGTATATGTGCTGATATGTATATACGAGTGGAATCATCCAACACTGCCAGAGCTGATCGACTGCCTACTATGTTAATATACTAGAAACAAGAATAAAACAGTGAGCAAGCAACTGTTGGACTGACTTGTCCAAAAAGTAACAAAACAAGACTGTACCAAATGCAACCAGCTAGACGATCCACATTTAAAAATTGTACATATTAGTAGTAGTAGTAGTAGTAGTAGTAGTAGTAGTAATAGTAATAGTATTTTTTTAAAGGGTGAGACATATTTTCAAACACAACCTCTACACTGACACTTAATCTAGCAAAATTAGCAAGTGCTAAAACAATTTGCGAAATTTTCAAATAGATACATCCCAATATATATGTATATGCATGCACATCCCAATATATAATTATGTACATGCATGAATGATGTACGTACATATTCTCACTATTGCTAATTAGCAAAATATTCAAGTCATGTGCTGGAAGGAACTAAAAAGGCCAAAACCACCACTTACGTTACAAAGAAGCTAAAGTGAGTTGTAGCTGATTTCTGGGGGTGGAGGGGTTATGTTTTGGGGGATATCTGCCATTTTTAAACCACTACTGCATTGCCTGACACATAACAAATTGCTTAAGCTTTTTTTTTAAAGCCAAGTTTCCCATCAAACTTTAGACCATTGACTCTCTTTGAAAACACTTATCCTGTTGAGTTTTCTGTTCATGAAAATAGGTCGACAAATTTTGTCCAAATATAGCTCAAGTTAGTTCCTCCCCTAAAAACAGCCTCAAAAGTAATATAAAAATAATTTTTTAGGGTTAGAATATTTGTATCAAAACCAAATGAGCTTCAGAATAAAATTTCGTACCTATTATCAAAAATATACCAAGTAACCACACACCCTAATTATGCACACGTATGGCAGCATACACTTCTAGTTTCTCGAGTAGCAATAAGTCAGAGCAGCTTCCGTATCACCATTCAACAAGTCATCCTGACTGTCCGCCAAGGCTAGAAAAGTCTTTCACAGCAAAGTAACTGTAAATACTCGTACTAGATCTCTGTTCAATCTTGAGCCAGACTCTTTACCAATTGGTATATAGGTAGCTCAATTATTATTTTTCGAATTTTAATTTTCGTACAATAAATATTACTTTGAATAATTATAAGATTAAAACCATTCAAAAATTTCCAAATGTATGTTATTATAGATTATGCATGTATCCATCTCATTCCCATGTTCTCCACTCCCACCTGCCGTATACTCGTGTTCTGTGAAGCTCCACCGGTGACCAACACACGTGAGTCCAACGATGTGTGGTAGCCAAGACGCTGGGCATGGCATCGCTTAGCCATCACCTGACTCTCCAAGATGGCTCGTACCTCCACTTCAGCAGGAAAACTCACCATGGCCTCATTGGAATGAGAGAAGCGGAACTCACCTAGGCCGGCTGGTGTGATCTCAGGTTCCGTGAAATAAATACCTAAGGGTCCACCCATATTTACCATCACTACATAGTAGGACTATTCATAGTGTGAACTTATGGTAGAAACATACCAATGTTGCCTGCATTTGCAGGCTGTGTCTGCTCAAGCAGTTTGTTAAATACTTCCCATTTCCCTTCTGCAAACTTGTCTCGCACCTTCTCTCTTGTCCTAGACCCATTCTTGTAACTAAGCAATCAGAAACACACATTAATTGACTGCCAATTACAGAAACACACATAAAATAATAATAATTGGCAGAACTTAATCAATTACAGATTTTTTGCTGAGTATATTAGTATACTAGAAATAAATGCAGGATATTGGGAAGTCTTTATTATTATATTTACCGAACAAAAACATTTCTATTAAAAAAATATTATTACAAAAATGAAAAAACTGCCGATTTCCTCTATCAGAACACATCCTCGAATAGAACATGCCCTCAATTATATCGCACACCATTTTCTCTATCGAATGAAATAGAATGCGTTCTCCTATGGATTGCACAAAGTACCAGAGAAAATATTGTCTGGAGTGGGCGAAGAAAGCTTAACAATTGTCACCACTGAAATGATAATCAGATCCTTCAAAAGTTGCGGTGTTTCAATCAAGACAGATGGGTCACATGATGACAGTACTCAGTAAAGCTTGGGCAAGTAGCAGAAAGTGCTGCAGCTAACCACGCCAGCAAACTTAGAAAAGGTGGGAGAGACAGTAAAGCTTGGGCAAGTGGCAGAAAGTGCTGCAGCTAACCTTGCCAGCAAGATGTTCAAACTTGGGAGAGACAGTAAAGCTTGGGCAAGTAGCAGAAAGTGCTGCAGTTAACCTCACCAACGAGATTTTCAAACTTAGAAAAGGTGGGAGAGACAGTAAAGCTTGGGCAAGTAGCAGAAAGAGCTGCAGCTAACCTCGCAAGTGAGATGTTCAAACTTAGAAAAGGTGGGAGAGACAGTAAAGCTTGGGCAAGTAGCAGAAAGTGCTGCAGCTAACCTCACCAGTGAAATGTTCAAACTTAGAAAAGGTGGGAGAGACAGATGATGACAATCCCTCCAAAGCAATGAAGCTGATGAAGAAGAAGACTAAACTAGAATAGAGGACATTGGCTAAGCTACTATCAATAATTGTACGTGTTTAAGATCTAGTGATTTCATGAACTATTGTGTGCATGCCTATTAGTTGTGTTCAAATAATAGAGCACGCCCTCAACTAGAATATGCCCTCGAATAGTACAACTAGAGCTCATGAAATGAATAAAACGTACATTCTAATGGAGGAATTATGGCAAATTAAATTGACTTGTCAGGAAGTGAAGGAAAAAAGGAAAACAATTGACAAATGTAGACAACCAGTTGGATGACCCTTTATAATAAAATTCATGTACAGCAATCATTGTACAGAGCAGTATAATGATTGGTGTTAATGGTTTAAAAAGGTAAAGGGTCACCTAACTGGTTTACATGAGTAGTCTCGTTTCCTTTCTTTTCTTTCAATCAAATGGAGTGAAATAGAATATGTTGTTGTTGTTTTGTTTGCTTCCTTTTGTTGTTCTTATTATATTTTTATTGCTGTTTATATTTCATTATTGAGTCGGCTGCTTGGTAGAGGATCAGCTACAGCCTTCTTCAACATTGTGGCAGGGAGAGAATTCCATAAGCCAAGCAGCAGAGAAAAAGTGCCTTCTATTAGACCAACTTGGTTGTACACAACACATCCTGCACAACCTTCTTGTTGTTCGAGTCACCCACTTGGTGGAGGATCAGCCACAGACTCCTTCCAGCACTTGGTAACAGTTGCACAGGAGAAATCCACAAACCAAACAGCAGAGAAGAAAAGATTCTCGGTAAATCAATAGACCGTCTCTTGTTCTGCTTACAATACAATACAGTGTGTGGGCAAGCTAGTTAACAAACTTAGCCTCCAGACAAACCTTACCTTCCTGACAATCCTTACCCATAGTTTTTACTACAATCTAGAACAGATTAGTTGTGGATGCATATTTGGAAAATTTGGAGTCTCAGGTATATACTAAAATACTAGCTAGTTACGATTTTTCCTCGACACAAGTTTCCTGGCTATGTGTACTATTCTCGAGGACGCTCTCTGTTATTTCAACATTAACAGACATGCGCACCATAGTTACACGAGATCGCCCAATCTCAAAAAGGTATCATTGACAATATCAGTGCCTGTGCCTAGCCATCGTCCTCTATTATAGTTTCATTTTCATCATAGCTTCATCGCTTGCGTAGGATTACTCATCAATCTTTCTCACTTTTTCTGTGGAGTTTGACCATCTTGCTGGCGATGCTTGCCCGACTTATAATTAACAGTCAATACCGTCATCATGTCACCCATCTGTCTTGACTGAAATGCCTAAACTTTTTGAAGGATTTGATTATCACTTCAGATTGCCGAGCTTTCTTTACCCACTCCAGACAGCATTTCGTCTGGAACTTTCATACTTCCAGCTGGTGCAGGGTCTAATTGAGGGTGCATTCTGAAATATGGATGCAAAGGAGAAAACTGAGATAGATACAGATACATGGAGAAGATAGATCCTTGAAATGAAGTTCACTGTTTTAGGTCAGCCAGTTACAAGAATTCAAGGCATACTTGAAGTCTTTGGGAGCCAATAGCAGCTGAAACCATTGGGAGCCAATAGCAGCTGAAGCCATTGGGAGCCAATAGCAGCTGAAGCCATTGGGAGCTAACAGCAGCTGCCATCATTTAGGCACCCAAACACCTGCTATGTGAGTTTGAAGTGAGATAAACTTTGTTATTTAGGACTTTAGCTGTTCTTTTTAAAACGTGAGTCAAACAAATATGGGGAGCACCCTCCGATAGCGTAGGCCTCTGTGTATGCTGTATGCATTCTCCAGCATGGATCAATACTGATAGCATTGGCCTCTATGTATGCTGTATGCATTCTCCAGCATGGATTAATACTGATAGCATTGGCCTCTATGTATGCTGTATGCATTCTCCAGCATGGATTAATACTGATAGCGTAGGCCTTTGTGTATGCTGTATGCATTCTCCAGCATGGATTAATACTGATAGCGTAGGCCTTTGTGTATGCTCTATCCTCCAGCATGGATTAATATGATAGCATAGGCCTCTGTGTATACTGTATGCATTATTTATTCTCCAGCATTGATTAATACTGATAGCGTAGGCCTCTGTGTTGCTTTATACATTATTCATTCTCCAGCATGGATTAATATTATAGCATAGGCCTCTGTGTATACTGTATGCATTATTTATTCTCCAGCATGGATTAATACTGATAGCGTAGGCCTCTTTGTATGCTGTATCCATTATTCATTCTCCAGCACTGACAGCATAGGCCTCTGTGTGTGTATGCGGGCAACTTATTCATTCTCGAGCATGAGAAAAATAAATGTACAAAAAAGGAGAAAAAAAGACTTGAGGGATCACACAAAAAATAACAATGATGATGATGATAATCACCAATAATTGATTTACTTGTACACAAGAAGTGTATACTATTGATTATTGCTGGTTGCACAAATAGATGGCCTGCAACAAGAGCTGGCTGATTACGAATAATTAAAAGCAGTTTCCACCAAAGATGGCCACAACTAAGACATACTCAATACTTCTGAGATTAAAGTGTGATTCACATATACACAAACTAATTAAGGATAGGCGGCTACAGAACATTCTAGAATTCTGCCCTAAAAAATGTTCCGATTCTGTTCCATAATGTTGGCGTTTTTGAGGTTCCACTGCTGATCCTTTAGCCACTTCCGATTAAAAAGATCATTGGAATGGACATTTGCTTTACATGGTTATTTCGTGGTGTTGAGTTGAATCAGCAGCCGGCACCTAGAGAACTGGCGACTGGCTACAAATGAATTGGCTTGAGAACAGGCAACGGTACACCCATAATTTGGAACTCACTCCTACCTTCGATCAGATCCTCTCCCTCACACTCATCCTTCAGATGATTAACTATAGACCATAACTTTTTATTATTAAAATATTGTGTATTATGCTCACAATGCTCATGATTAACTAAAATATTGTGTGTATGTTATGCTCATGATTAGCGTCTGCTAACGAGTTCATTTTCCTATAAAAAAAATTTTTTTTAAGGTTAGAGTGGGCGCAGCATTTTTGTGGAGAGGCGTCATCTAGGTTCAAGGACATCTTGTGGACTAATTAATACATTGTGGCGGCGCAATTACGGAACAGTAATCGGGACATAACTCCCTTGACTTTTAATATTAAATATTCGAATTAATTATCACCTTTTGTTACGTTGTATTGATACTCTCTGTCTTTCTCACGAAGTTTCAATTCTCTTTCTCTATCGGTAGAAGAGATATAACGGTGACACAGAACCTCGCAGGGAATCCTAAGCATAGACTTCCCTACATTGGTGACCCCGACGTACACGTCCACAGCGTTCCCGCTCAACAGCATCAATTCCTTCCTCTTCGTCATTATGGCTGAAGCACAAGCACTTGCAGATGCTTTAATGGTGGCTACAGTCAATGCAGTCGCCCTCAAACTACCAGAGTTCTCGCCTGACAGGATCGAATACTGGTTTATAGCCATCGAAGCGGAATTCAACCTCCGCGTTCATGCCATTACCCAGGACCAGACCAAATACAGCTACGTGGTGGCAGCACTCAAGGGCCAGGTCATGGACAGGGTGATCGACATCATCAGGAACCCGCCTGCTGATGGCACTCGCTACCAAGACATCAAAGATCGCCTCCTTTCCGCGTTTGGTCGAACGCCCTTGGAGAGTAGCAAGAGTCTTCTATACTGGCCTGGGATGGGTGATGGAACACCATCAGCACTCCTCAGTAAGATGCTTGCAACCCTACCCACTGGAGAGGACTCCGAGCACATCCTGTTTAAGGCACTTTTCCTACGACAGCTTCCAGCAGATGTCCAAGACCACCTGGCTCGTTCTACGGCTCTGACAACCCATCAGCTGGCTGAACAAGCCGATGCCTACTTCATGCTCTCCGGTGCCCACCTGAACCAGCCATCATCACTTGTTGGCAACGTCGATATAGCAGCCATTGATCACAAACACCAAAAGCGCAGGACTAAGACCGACACCAGTCTGTGTTTCTACCATGGGCGGTATGGAACGGAGGCAAGGAGATGCACCCAGAACAACTGCCAGATGGCCCATATTCCCGTAGCTAAGACACCGCCAGTAGGAAACGCCAACGCCGGCCACCAGTAGCCATGGTGGCTGGCGCAACAACCTCAAGGCTTCTACATGTCAAGGATAGGGCCTCTGGACGCTCCTTCCTCATCGCCACTGGTGCAGAAGTCTCTCTCGTCCCAGCTTCTCCTGCTCACCTCCGCGCAGCCGCTTCCTCTGCCCATTCTGCCCCACTAGTGGCAGCCAATGGGACAGAAATTAAAACCTATGGCACACGTCGCATTCCACTCCAGTTTGGGAGCAAGCGCTTCAAAGGGTCTTTCATCATCGCTGACGTGAACCAGGCCATCCTTGGGGCAGACTTCTTACGTGACAACAGACTGCTAGTCGACCTGGGAAGACAACGCCTCGTTCACTCTGCCACGCACGCCACCATCGCCGCACCCAGCATTGTGTGTCAACCAGTACCTTTGACCGTAATCAAACCTCCTCAGGTAAACAATGTCTATGCCAACCTACTCGCCTCTAGGCCTAAACTCACTGAGTTGCCTTTTCGCTAGGACAGGGTTCCCCATGGGGTCGAGCTTTGTATCGATACTGGTCAGTCTCCTCCTCTCCGCTCGCCAGCCTGGCGTTTGTCCCCCGACAAACTCACTGTCGCAAAGGCTGCCTTCAAAGAGATGGAAGACCTTGGGATCGTCCGGCGCTCCTCCAGTCAATGGGCGTCCCCACTTCACATTGCACCCAAACCTGGTGGTGGTTGGCGCCCATGCGGGGACTTTAGACGTCTCAATGGCAGCATCAAGACTGACTGCTACCCGGTGCCTCACATCCAAGACTTCACCGACCAACTTGCTGGTATGACCATTTTCTCATCGATTGACCTGATTAAAGGCTATCACCAGATTCCGGTACGTGCTATGGACATCCCCAAGACAGCAGTGATTACTCCTTTGGGCCTTTTCGAGTTTCTGCGAACACCTTTCGGCCTTGCAAACGCAGCCCAAGCATTTCAGAGACTGATGGACACGGTCTTGCAGGGTCTGCAGTGTGTATTCATTTACCTAGATGACATCCTGGTAGCCAGTTCCTCCCCCGATGAGCATCTTCGGGATCTCACTGCCGTTTTCGATCACCTTGAACAGCACGGCCTCGTCATTCACCCAGGCAAGTGTGTCTTTGGTGTCGATGAGATAACCTTCCTCGGCCATGTGGTCAACGCCGAGGGCATACGACCCATGCCAACTCGGGTGACAGCCATACAAGATTTCCCCCGCCCGGCAGTAATCAAGGAATTGCAGGCCTTCCTCGGAGTAATTAACTTTTACCACAGGTTTGTACCTGCCGCTGCCCAGGTACTTCATCCTCTCTACACTGCTTTGGTTGGCCGTCCCGCCAGGACCTCTCCGGTGAAATGGTCAACCACCATGGACAAAGCATTCCGTGATGCAAAGACTGCTCTGGCCTCTGCTACCCTCCTGGTCCATCTCCGTGCAGACGCTCCAACGGCTGTAACCGTTGATGCTTCAGATATGGCCATTGAAGGCACTCTTGAGCAATTCACAGATGGCCTCTGGCGACCGCTGGCCTTCTTCAGCCGTAAGCTCCAGCCAGCCCAGACCAGATATAGTACATTCAACAGAGAATTGCTTGCTGCCCATGCGGCTATCCGCCACTTCAGGTATTTCCTGGAAGGACGCCAGTTCTCCCTGTTTACCGACCACAAACCACTCACGTTTGCCCTTGGCAAGATCTCAGATGCCTGGTCTGCACGACAACAGTGCCAGCTCTCAGCGATCTCAGAATTCACCGTGGACATTAGACACATGGCAGGCAAGGACAACGTAGTAGCAGACGCTCTTTCCCGTGCTGCCATTTCGGCCATCAGTGGAGGCATTGATTTCTCTGCCCTTGCAACCGCACAGCTCGCAGACCCAGTCGATATGGCTGCCTGCCGGACAGCAATCACCAGCCTTCAACTTAAGGACATTCCCTTTGGACCCAATCACACAACCCTGTTGTGTGATGTGTCTCTTGGTCGACCACGTCCCCTCGTACCTGTCTCTTTCCGCCGTCGCATTTTTGACACCCTTCATGGCCTCAGCCATCCAAACCCGCAAGCTGGTAGCCCGCAAGTACGTCTAGCACGGCCTTGGTCGACAGGTCGGATAATGGGCCAGGACATGCATCGCTTGCCAACGAGCCAAAGTCAACCTCCACCATCGTGCTCTACTATCTGAGTACAACGAGCCCATACTCCGATTCGACCATGTGAATGTGGATCTCGTAGGGCCATTCCCACTCTCTAAAGGTTTCACCCACCTCCTCACAGTAGTGGACAGAGTCATTCGCTGGCCAGAAGCAATTCCCCTGGCTAGCACAAGTACCAAAGATGTGGCTGATGCCTTCTTGAGTGGATGGATTACTCGTTACGGCCTTCCCTCCGATGTCTCCTCTGACAGAGGATCCCAGTTCACATCTCAACTCTGGCAAGATCTCTCCAACCTCCTCGGAACCAAACTGCATCGGACTACTACTGCTTACCACCCCAAGGCGAATGGCCTTGTGGAAAGGTTCCATCGAAGCATGAAAGCGTCCCTCAAAGCACGCTGTCAATCGCCCTCGTGGACATCAGACCTTCATTGGGTCATGCTAGGACTCCGGACCATGCCGAAGGAGGACCTAGGTACATCCCCAGCAGAGCTAGTGTTTGGATCGCCACTCACTGTCCCCGGGGAGTTTGTGGGCCATGGACAGGGCGAACCAGTTCCGGAACTTCTCCACCGCCTCCGTGACAATGTGGCAGAACTCAGACCGGTCCCCCCAGTGCACCATACAGCTCTCCCACAACCTCAATTCCGGCCTCCCTCTCTTTGGCCAAATTTGTCTTCATTCGTCACGACAGCCACAATCACGACAGCCACAAGTCGCCCCTATAGCCACCTTACGATGGCCCATTTCGTGTATTGACCACAGGGGACAAATTCTTCAAAGTCCAGGTCGGCCATCGCGAGGATACCATCTCGATCGATAGGCTGAAAATTGCACATGTTGATGAGTCTGCCGAGGTCCAAGTGGCACAGCCACCACGCCGTGGTCGCCCCCCTCAACGACCCCTAGCACAGCCCACTGTCCTGCCAACTCAACACTCCCCGGACACATCACACGGGATACGAAGTACCCCAATCCTAGGAACTACACGCTCCGGATGAAGATTTAAGAACACTGACAAGGTTTTTGGACTGAGCTACCCGTGGACGATACAGCTTCATTAAGATCAAGTCAGTTCTGGGGGGAGCTGTGTGGTGGCGCAATTATGGAACAGTAATCGGGACATAACTCCCTTGACTTTTAATAATAAATATTCGAATTAATGATCACCTTTTGTTACGTTGTATTGATACTCTCTGTCTTTCTCACGAAGTTTCAATTCTCTTTCTCTATCGGTTAGAAGAGATATAACGGTGACACAGAACCTCGCAGGGAATCCTAAACATAGACTTCCCTACAGCATGATCCAACTTCAAACCCATCTACACTTTTACTCCTGTAAAAGAGGACAACGTCCAAAAAGTAAACCAAGGTATGTGGTATGTAGTGACCATATAATTTTTCAATGAACTCTCAGTTAACAAAATAACATCAAAATCAAATTCTCAATAATCAACTTCAAATTTTATTCACTCGACGTTTCGACTAGATGCTCTAATCTTCATCAGGATAGAGCATCTAGTCGAAACATCAAGTGAATAAAATTTGAAGTTGATTATTGAGAAGGTAATTTTAATATAATTTTTGTGTTTCCGATCCATTTCCCTCGCACAATTTAATCAAAACTCCCACTCGAAAAATTTCTTAATTCCACATGGAATTTTTTTAAGTACAGCGCAGATTAGTGGTTGTCACTATTTGTGTTTCATGTCTTTGTTTTGGATTTATTTTTAGAGCACCCATGTGCATGGCTTTTAATCACCTCCTGGGATGAGAAATGGGAAATTTATCTGCTGTGGCCTAATAAAGGATGTATAATGTCCTCCAATTCTTACATTTTTCTACATGGCAATAATATTCCGGTCTGTACTATGTATTAGAAACATGGGTTCACCAACATATAGTGTCAAATTAACATATTTAAACTTTCGCATTCTTAAAAATGTGCTTTTTTGCTTTCTTCTGTACATGTTTTATTACAGTACCAAACATCCCGTGAAAGTGCATGTGTGGCTTGGCATGAGCACACATGATGCCACAACCATGTGCATTTTAAAGGGTATGAAGGCTCCTCTGCATGGTGGTATGGGAGACCCTTGATGGACACTTCTGCCTTACCAAAGAAGAAGATTCCCTCATCGCCATAGATTTACATTAGGACAATGATCCAAATCTACCTCCCGATTTGTCAAGAACTTTTTGGATTCTAACGATTTAAATTGGTAGAAGACGCCTCCTGAATCCTCAGATGCTAACCCGAGAATCTCTGAACGATCCTTTACCATGGCAGTAACTGCTAGAAACTACTCTTCTCTGTCTCTCCTCCTGTTCCTTCTATGTCTTCTCTTGAAACTTAGATCATCTTACATGCTTTACAGAGTCAGACACATCATCCCACTTCCTCTGGAATTACATCATCATTTGTATTTGTTTCTTGTCAGCCGTCTCTTTCTCTAACTCGTGGACGTTTCTTCTTTAACGCTCATCGTCGTATCCGCTGTCATCGTCATCGTTTCTCTCATTTCTCCTGTTTCTCCTCTCCTAGTTGAGCTGATGTAGGCTGTCTACTGCTACTTGTGTCTGGTGACATGGAAACTAACCCAGGTCCTACTACTGCTGATGTTGTCAAGCGTGTGTGTAGTGTTAGTTCTGATGAAGGTGATACAAATGATGCAATGTGAAATCTGCTCCAGTTGGTCTCACTGCACCTGCGTGGTATTCCCATCGCTCTTGCACAATCTTATCCATTTGTCTGCCCTCACTGCGCACAGGATTCTGTTTCTCTCTCCTTCACCTTGGTCACTCAATTTCGGATGCTGGAAGAGAGTTATCAAAACACCCTCCGTAATATATTATGGAATGTGTGATGGACTGTTGATATGATATGTACTGGTCTCTCAATAATAGTGAGGTCATCAGGCAGTGCTTGGTGAGAGAATTGTGAGTCTGAAGGAGTGACTGCGCAGAAAACTACAAGAACATCAGACAATAAGCTTGGGAGATAACTCCCATGCCAACCTTTCCATTTTAGGTTGAAGTACGAACATTTTATTTAAGGGAAATGAAACATTCATATTTTATACAGGAAGAAACTGGACATCACAAACACACTCATGCATGTCTAAACAAACCTTTCCACTCAACTCAGTGAAGGTTAGCATTACTCGCCAATAAAGAGGTACATATATGCTGTGTATTCTATGCATAGGACCATATATCTTAAAGGAGCTATTGCACGGAATGTCTAAGATAATGGACACAAAGTAACACTATTAGAAAACGCGCAAAGTTAGTAGTTTTTCCTATTGTTTATGACACATACACACCACTGAGCTTGCTGGTGAGAATGGAGTCTAGCTTTCAGTTGGGGCAGAAATGATGATCAAGCAACAGCTGTCTAGGGAGGAGCCAAGCAGCCCAAGATTGCAAACATAAAGTGGTAAAATGGGCAAGGTCGGACAAAGATCACTTGGATTTCTGCAACTATTTTTCAAGATTCGACTAAGACTACGGACAGCCCGCGATAGCTCCTTTACCATTACATACATGCACCCACCACCAGCAGGAGCTCACCACAACAAAGCCATGTAAGCATCTTCATCCACTGGGTTGACAAACACATGGCCCATGAGCTGAGGACAGGCCTTGTCGATCCAGAGGAACAGAGTGTCACTGGTGCCCAGACTCACCTACGCAGAGTTTAATACACAATTATTTTTCTGAGGAGAATGATGAGGGGGAGGGAGGGGGGGTAGGGGGGGGCGGGGGGATAGGGAGAGATGTTTGGCGTGCCTAAAAGTTACTTTTTCTTGGGCCACCCACTTTCACAAAAGCAACAATTCTACAAGAAAGTTGAAAGGACAAGAAATGAGCGATGCTCCCTTTAAGAAATCTAAAAAAAACAGCAACAACAACAACACCCTGCACATATACAGAGAGAGTGATGTAAGGATTAGCACCTCACTTGCAAGTATTGCCATAATTAGAGGATGCAACTTTCCAAGTGTTTGTTGTTGTTGTTGTCTTCGTGGTTTCTAACGTTTGAGATTTAGCTTCTTTGTCAACTGCTAAGAGCATGCGCAATTGGAGTTTGAACTTTGATATTCGTATTTTGCTAGCCCCTGGCTCTCACAATAGAGTTAAAGGAGTTGCCAGCTGTCCAAGAAGAAACAAAAGTAAGATTTCCCAAAGACTGGACCCGTTTATATACTGGGAGGACTCTCCCGTATGACACATCATTGACCACAATCACAGAATTAACTATACATGTTTTAACATTGAATATAAATTATTGTATTACCTAATATATTACAAAAGGGCCTCTATGAAAGCACAGCACTATAAAATGCTCAGAAATATCACCACTCACAATAATAATCAACCTGATACTCTTTCTCAAGTGCATGAGGAAGCACACATTATACGTTGGGAAATTACGGACAATTATAGGCGTGCTCATAATAAAAACTCTTGCCTCATGTTTTATTGAAATACGTTGCCTAGGCGATGTAGCTGAAATGAATGTGCATAAACAGTTTCGTTTTAATTATTTCAATATCAGCGCTTCTCAGCGACACATCAGCAACACATCATAACGATGCCTAACAAAGACAGTTTGTAATGACAAAGAAATAAGAGCTTAACAACTTTATGTGCATTAACATCAAGGGGCTTAACAACCAGTTTACAGTATTACATTCCTTTATTTACAGGCATTCAGTCACCACAAAGGTATTAGAAGACCGTTTACCAGCCACATGTTATTATAGGGAGTTCAAGTGCTCTTCTTGATTTAATTAATGTCAATCAGCCCCTGAAGGAGACAGCTCATCATCATCAGCACTGCAGGTCTCTGGTGCTTAAAAATCCTGAGTTTGGTTGACCTTGACTAGCCTGTTTTATGGTGGGCTCTAGTTAAGAACGTGCCTCACACCATCCATTGTCATCTTGGCAACAGGTGGGATGGCCAATGAGGCAACTCATTTCAACAAAAGAATGGCATCCCGCCTAGCAGTGAAATGGGTCAGCCTTAATAAGTCCCACTGTGCCATATCTTAGCTGCCGGATAACCTTCTCCTTGCTGAGATCAGCAGCTGAGGTACACATTCCAGGACTGGATACGCCTAACGATCTCTAGACCTCATGACCTATGACCTAGGAGTCACAAATACCAAAACACTACCAGCTAGCAATGTTAACCATGTATGTATGTATCTATGTATGTATGTATGTACGCATGTATGATAGTATAATTATAATAACAGGAAAGCTCAAAGCTCAGCATCAGTATCAAAGCTCGAGTTTATTGCTGTAGCTGCTGCAGCTAGGGAAGGAACCACAACAACTTTCTGTGAACTTCCAGGTCCTCTTTAGGTTTCGGTAGCTGGCTTGCCTTCCAGGTCACCAGAGGACTCACTTTCTCTATTTGGGCAACACAGCAAAGTAGTTGTTTAGGCTCAGCTTGATTTGCCTAACCTCGTGCAGCCACAGAACATAATGTGCGTCATTTTCTATTGTTGCATATGATTAGCAATGTTATTTGTTGGTCACATCAGATCGATATATATTTATATATATATTTTTTCATGATGCATATAATTAATTACCTCCATAGCTAGAGCGCATTGATGAATTGAGTAGTTAAGTCATAAGTATTCTCTCCTGTCAGCCATGCAGTCTGTTCTCACTTGACTGTGAAGCCAGTTTTCTTACTTTGAATCTGCAGCCCATTTCTCGATCTTTCACTTCCCTGATGACCATTTCCAGTTTAAGTGACCCCATTTATTTTAGGGTGACCGACGTTCATATTTTTTTACAGGTAAACTTTTGTTAAGGACATTGGAACACTTCATAGCCATCTCAAGAACAAGGGGATATAACTCGATCACCAGTTTGTGTATATATGCTAGTATTGTGTATATATGCTAGTAACTTTATTAATACACTTTTATACAGACATTCCTCATTTATCATTAGATAGATAGATAGATTAGAAAGATAGATAGATAGATAGATAGATAGATAGATAGATAGATAGATAGATAGATAGATAAGATAAGCCATGCATAGCAATGCAAGCTTATCCATCCAACTCTCTAGTAAGGGCTTGCTTCACTCACCAATTTCATAGCCACCATAATTAAAATATCACTATTTATACCACATAGGTCACACATTCAACAAAGCTAGCTCTACCCCTTCATACCCCCATCACACTTTATTCCCCCCCCCCCCCCTCCCCTCTCCCCCTGCCCCAACCCCTACCCTCCAAGCTCACTATATCAAGTGGCACTTCTAGAGTTGGTGCTGGGACTGTTAGTTAGCCATGTATGCATCTAAAGAGCATTCTCATACCACAATATCTCCATGTCCCAATCTCATTCCAGCCAGCGAGGCAGGATTGTCCCCTGTAAATGCAGCCACCTTGCAATCAGAGGGAAAGCCATAGCGCTCCACATAGTAGGAGGAGATGAAGCCCTAGCAACAGTAACCGGGGGAGCAGCACAATACATAAAACACATCCGGAAATCGACACTGTACACTGTAGCTTGTGGCAGTACTGCTGTATGTATGTTTGCGTGTGAAAGTTTCACAAATGCCATCTGGGGGGTCGGGTTATGCTTGAATGTGTGTGCGTGTGTGTGCAGGGTTTCATACAGGATTTTGAGTTTTGGGAGGGGGGGAGGGAACTCCAAAGTTCGGTGTTGACGTGGAGGAGGGATGCATAGCGTATAACAACTAGGGGGGCATGCCCCCAGAATTTTTTATGGATGCTCTGATATTGATTCTGAGGCATTCTGGGGGTAGGGGCGAATAGCATAATTTTCCCCTAAGATTATATTCTCGGATTCTCATACTAGGTATATATATACCTATTATTCTTTCACAATTATACTGAGATTCCCAATAATAGCTCAATTATTCTCAAAATTATTGTCAATTATTCTCAAGATTATTATCATTAATAATGCAACATGTATTAAGAATCATGGCTCTGTTGTAGCATAAGTGAAGCTTGTACATAATCTTCCAAAGAAACTGTTTGTTGCTCACTAAAAGAATTAGCTAGCAGAGAAAACACTCTCTCTGCTGCAGCAGATGATGGTTGAAGAACCAAAACAGATGTACAACTGTTAGACCACAGGGGAAGTTCAGATTTGTGTCTTCTCCACCATAGTAGCTTGTCAATATCTGCTGATAATCCATTGGCTTTAGCCATATAAAGAGCTAACTCGCTCTTCAACCCATCAATGATAGTGTTAGTATCAAGAAAAGGAAAGTGTGTTGTTATTATAAGATTCCCAGCATTATTCTTGGATTCTTAAGCATACCTATTATTCTCAAAATTATGAGCATAATTTATCTAACCCTATCTGGGGGTACTACTAGTAGTCAGTTCTAAAAGGGAAGCCTACACAGCCAGACTCAGTTTTACTTGGGTTGTAAAGGGGGAGGACGGAATTTCTTACTGCTTTGTATGCACTAAGTATATTTATTCCTTTATTAATGCACTTTAATAGAGAATTGTTAGAGAATTGTTAAGGAAAAGGAACATGTGGGGGGGGGGGGGGGGGGGGAAGCTGGTCTTTGGGGAGATCCCAGGGCTTCCCCCCCCCCCCCCCCCCTGAATGATGAAATCCTGGTGTGTGTTTTGTTTTTGTTTTTGGTTGGCTGAGGTGGCTTCTGCCTGGATATACTTGAGTACTATAATGTGGAACAACAGTTGACACAAAGGTTGTAGAAGGTAAACTATTGTGTAGAAATGCTGTCCATGTGATCTATTTATAGAAGGGAACAATACTAGACACATCATCATATTATTGAGTGGTATATAAATTGAAGCACAGAGAGAAACAAAACATAAAAATGGATATTTCGTTAGTATTTCGTTCGTATTTCAAGGAGTGCATCCAAGTCTTTGGTAGTTTCTACTCTAGTGATTCTGAGGATGGTAATGTGTCTGAGATTGATGTAGAGCCCAATCCTTCTAAGAAGTTTTGCTAAAGTTCTACTTCTAAACCACCTTCCAACTCAGGATCTGGAATCAGGAGATGCAACAAAAAGTGGGAAGAAACTTTTCCCTGGTTAGAGTTTGATGAAAATTTACAGGGAACATTCTGATGCAAAAAGGGTGGAAGATCTCTTCAGAGGACTGGTGGGGCTTGGATTACCAAACCATTCACTAACTGGAAGAAGGCGACTCAGAAAATGAAATCACATTCAAAAAGTGAAGTGCACCTTCTATCCTGTCAATTGGACATGGACGCTGATAGAGCTAGAAGAGAAGGATCCATTATCATCCAGCTTCAAAATGTTGGAGAGCAGCAAAGATTACAAAATAGGAAGGCGATTAAAGCTCTAATCCAATGTACTCACTTTCCAGCTCATCAGCACATCGCACATACTACTAACTTTGACAAACTAGTTGAATTGGTGGCGAGTTGTGGTGGAGAGACTCTTCAAACCTTTCTTGACAGAGCTGGAAGAAATGCAACGTACACCTCAAAAATGGCTGTAGTAGAGTTTGTGAATGCTCTTGGAACATGGATGGAAGAGTCTCTACTCAAGCGGCTTCATAAGGCACCTGATGAATGCACTGATGTCACTACCATAGAGGAGCTGACAGTTTGTTGTCGTTGGGTGGAGAGCAGTGTACCAGAAGAACACTTCATTTAAATTTTACCCTTGAAGAAAGCTAATGCTGAAAGTATCTATTCTGCTTTAGTGGAGTACTGCAAGGAAAAGAACATTCGGAATGGGATTTGATGGAGCTGCTACTTTCTCTGGTGACAAAACAGGAGTTCAAAGAAGGTTGAAAGAGCTCTCACCTCAAGCATTGTTTGTCCACTGTCGCTGTCATGTCCTTCAACTGGCTTCTGTGCAAGCTGTTAATGCTACACCAGGTATCAAGCATGTTGACACTACTCTGATGACATTATGGAAGTTCTTTCATTACTCCCCAAAACGTGCAGAGTCATTACAGGAGATTCAGAAAGTACTAGATCTTCCAGAGCTCAAGATTGTGAAACCGTCAGACACACGCTGGCTTGCACATGAGCGTTGTGACAAAACAGTAAAAGCTAGTTATAGCTCAATAGTTTTTGCTCTTGAAAATATATATGAAACATCACATGAACCAGAAGCTCTTGGACTAAGTAAAGCCCTTTCTAGTCACTCTACAATAGCAGCAATGTACCTACTTGACTACATTCTTCCTGAAGCTCTTGGACTAAGTAAAGCCCTTTCTAGTCACTCCACAATAGCAGCAATGTACCTACTTGACTACATTCTTCCTCAAGTGGCATAGCTTAGCCGTGCCTTACAGACCGCACCTGGACCTCTCCCTTATTTCTAGTCTAGTAGATGCTACTCTTAATTCACTTGATGATGCCTTCAGCAAATTGGGTTTTACAGCTACAAAATGCAAGAGAAGAGTTAAAAGCAGAAACAGGTATTGAAGTCACTCATTTAGATATAATTATGCTCTTTTTAAGAAAGAGTGGGCAAGCCTTTTATCAGACTCATCAAAGATAACATATCCAGCCGGTTTCGATCCTACTCAAAAGATGTGTTATCAGCATTCAGTATTTTTGACGAAGAAAGTGCCCAGCCTCTCTACTCATGAGCTACCTTTATATGGAGACAGTTCAATTCAAACTCTCATTGGACAGTTTGGGAGAGATTTACCAGCTAAATCATTGGAAGGAACTGAATTTGAGAAGGCAGCCATTGTCTCTTCTGACCTCAGCACAGAGTGGAAAACGTATCGTCAGCTCCTTATTAAGTAGCCAAAAGATGATACCTCCATGCAACTGAAGGAATTACTCACCAATGACATGCTTATAGCATTATTACCCAATCTACATAAACTGGCAACCATATACTTGTCTATTCCCATTTCTACAGCATCAGCGGAACGAAGTTTCTCAGACATGAAATTAATAATTAAGCTATGAGACAATTTCTACCTCAATGATTGAAAAAGAGTCTAAATATCAAAATCTCAAACAATTTGATAAAGAATCGCCTTCATAACCGCTTAACTGAACTTAGCATGTCCAGCAGTGAAGTCTGTATGTGTGGGGGGAGCAAGTGCCTGACCCAAGTCTGTATGTGTGGGGGGAGCAAGTGCCTGACCCAAGTCTGTATGTGTGGGGGGAACAAGTGCCTGACCCAAGTCTGTATGTGTGGGGGGAGCAAGTGCCTGACCCAAGTCTGTATGTGTGGGGGGAGCAAGTGCCTGAAGTCTGTATGTGTGGGGGGAGCAAGTGCCTGAAGTCTGTATGTGTGGGGGGAGCAAGTCTGTATGTCTGCAAGACTACATATATTAACTGCAGGATTTTTTTTTCAAATGCAGTCAATTTTGCTGAATTAATTTTGGCCAATTTTGATACTTCCAATTTTGATACTTCTACATAAAAATGTCATGGGAGGAGAGAAAATCAATTGTTTTCAATTAAGTGAACTTTTGTTGTCAGTAAACGTACAAAGCTACAAACACAAGTTATTGTTGAAAAAAATCCTATCACTGGGGTCCAGCAAGAGGTCTTTTGGAGGGTGGCAAAAATGTCCACAAAATTAGCAATTTTTGTACCTATTAGCCCCTAGAAATAGAAAAGTAGCACTTGCAATGAGCTGTGCTTCCAATAATATGTTATGACCCTATAGGTAGAGAGTGCCAGGAAAAACATCGGCCATTTTGAACTTTTGGGGGGGGAGGGTCCGCCCATGCCCACGAGCCTGCACTTGTGGCTGACCATCTCCACCAGCATGCTCCATTTGCGGACCCCTGCCACGGGACCCCACGACCCCGGGCCTGGCTATAACCCCTAACTGCCTGGCCCCTGCCTCCCTCTAAGCCTTTTAGCAGGGCCTGGTTCATCAGGCTCTGAATCACCAGTACCATCAGCACTGCCCACATCATGTACACTTATAGCAGGGCCTGGTTCATCAGGCTCTGAATCACCAGTATCATCAGCACTGCCCACATCATGTACACTTATAGCAGGGCCTGGTTCATCAGGCTCTGAATCACCAGTATCATCAGCACTGCCCACATCATGTACACTTATAGCAAGGCCTGGTTCATCAGGCTCTGAAACACCAGTATCATCAGCACTGCCCACATCATGTACACTTATAGCAAGGCCTGGTTCATCAGGCTCTGAATCACAGCACTGCCCACATCATGTACACTTATAGCAGGGCCTGGTTCATCAGGCTCTGAATCACAAGTACCATCAGCACTGAATACATCATGTACACTTATAGCAGGGCCTGGTTCTGGCTCTGAATCACAAGTACCATCAGCACTGAATACATCATGTACACTTATAGCAGGGCCTGGTTCATCAGGCTCTGAATCACCAGTATCATCAGCACTGCCCACATCATGTACACTGTCATTGTCATCGACACTCATTGGGCCTGGGCCAAATTTGCAAACGAAACCATCGTCCAGCTCATCATTCTCCGATTCTGAGCCATCATATTCATTTGCACCATCACTTTGTTCATCATTATTATCACTATCATGTTCATCATCACTTTCCAAATTGGCTAAAATGAGCTCTGCCGTGTACTTATTCCTGCGGTTCGCCATTTTTAAAAGTCCCGGTCAGCTGATCTGCTACACTCCCTACCCATGCTCAATTCCAGCCCATCTCGCCAATGAACAGGCCCGAAACCTAAGCAGAATTGACTTGTATAACCTGATGCACGCTACTGAAGATTGCCGCAGAGCTTGCTACGGTGTAGTCGATCTGGCGAGAAGTTGAAAAACTGATGCCGCTGTAGCGGCAGCATTGGCAAGCAACAGAAAATTTCCGATGCCACCGTGGGGACGGCATTGGCAGAGAAAGGGTTAATGAGTTACTAACTAATCTCCATTGGATGAGGTCCTGTTCCAATTAGCTAGGTTGCACTGCATCTATGAATATATGTATATGGGTATGTATATATGTATGTGTGTATATATATAAATGTGTATGGGGATATGTGTGTATATATGTATGAATCATGTATGTAGGTATGTATGTATATACATGTATGTATGTATATATTAGATGTATATGTGTGTATACATGTATGTATGTATGTATATACATGTATATACATTTAGGTATGTATGTATATATTTATGTAGGTATGATACGTGTGTATGTATATATATAGGTACTTACATGTATATATGTATGTTTGTACATAACAAACACCTGCAGACATTCCTGAACTTAGTTGTTGTTGTTGTTGTTGTTGTTGTTGTCACTGAAAGTTGATGTTATTGGTATTGTTGATAGCAATTATGAAGAGGTAAGGCAATGCACTCCCTCACCCTCTGCTCACCTTCTTTCACAAACACACACACACATTCCTCCATTCACATATATACACCTCCTCCCCCCCCCCCCCCCCCCCCCCCCCCCCCCCCACACACACACACACCATCTCCCACTTACTAAACTTGTGTTAGTAGGTACTGGTTGCCCTAGCAGGTCCCCTAGCCCTGGGGCACAAGCCTATAGCACACATAGACAAGCACGCACACACACACACACCACACACACACACACTAATACACAAAGAAATGCAAGCAAAAAAAATGGCCTCATTGTTTGCATGAGCATGTACATGTACATCTCACATCCAGTGCCTCAGGCCACCAGTCTTTAGTCCTCAAGTCCATCAGGTTCATTCCGGATCCTACAACCAATACCATAAAAGGTCATGTATGATTGCATAGCAAATATGACTTGACCATATAAGGTAGCACATGCTTATAGCTTATCAACCAGAGTTGACCAGTGAGAGCTTATAAGAGAGCACGTGCTTATAGCTTATCAACCAGAGTTGACCGGTGTGGGCTTATAAGAGAGCACATGCTTATAGGAATATTAAAAGTAACTCGAGTTTTAATTTTGATGACTTTCAATAGCAAACCAAAATTGGTGGGCTCTCTCTGGAGCCTGATAGACATCTAGCTGACCTTTTCTCACCCCATGTGGCTCCAATCTTGTGTGCATGTGACTAGCACGAGTGTATCTAGTATTGTAGCACGCACTCACCATCGCTGTAATCAATCTCAGCATACCTGCCTAGCAACAAGGTGGCTCCAAAACTGCTGACGAGGCTGATTCTCTACAACGGCAAAACAGAACAATGTATAGGTCCGAGACAGAAAACTACTCGATTTAAAAAAAATTGATTTTCATCATTCTTTTAAGGTAATGGCTACTGCTTAGCTTCTTGCTAGCATTTGCCTTCAGGGTATGTTTTGCTTGGGATGGTTACGAGCTGATTCAAGTTCCATTCTATCGGTTATTCTTTGGTCTGATACCGACAACATAGATTAGGTTATTCCATACAATTGGCCTCTATTCCCGGATCCATATTCCCGGATCCAATATTTCATATGCACAAGGAACATCACCAGAAACATAATATTATGTAGACTACTGCATTCACCTCGGTGAGAGAGAACCCTCGATATGCTTCCTTGTCGGAGGCTTGCTGGTGGATCTTGGCTATCTGGTTGCCAGTGAAACGCTAGACAAAATACAAAATATTTGTTGCTGTTGTTGTTGTTGTCTTTTCACAATACAAATACTTGAAGACTTGTATAGGGTCGAGATCATTAGAATATCCTTTGACCTTTTAATTACTTGGTAGCATGAACCTTGTGAGGCAAATACTTTGGGATTAGCCACGCCCCCAAATTTCAGGGTCGAGATCATTAGAATATCCTTTGACCTTTTAATTACTTGGTAGCATGAACCTTGTGAGGCAAATACTTTGGGATTAGCCACGCCCCCAAATTTCACGTTATGCGTTATTGTGGAATTATACTAATTGGCTTTGTTACGCACAGTAGCCCACTCGTGTGAACAGCATTACAATTTGTTGCTATTGTTGCCATGTAAATAGTGCAATAAGAAACAAAATTTCTTTGTTCACAGATGAGAAAATTTTGCACTGCTCAGTTTGAGCAGTTTTAAAGTTATAATTACATAAATGTATGTCATATACCCGCCAAACTCCTGCCAAACACCCTCCAAACACTCGCCAGCTTCCAGGAAATTCAAAACTACTAAAACTCGAATTATAGCTCCCCAAGATAATGCACATACTGACTAAGGCTAGGGCTAAGGCTAGAGATGTATAAGGCTAGGGCTATAGACAGAGCTTGGGTAGGGATAGAGGGCTAGGCTACCGATGTAGAGTTAGAGTTATAGAGCTAGGGTACGACTAGAGACAGGCTATAGGCCTAGGGCTAAAGATATAGGATCAGGGCTAGACTAGGGCTAGGTTAGATATACAGTAGGAGGGCTAAATATACAGGGCTAGAGATAGCGATGTAGGGCTTGGGTTAGTAATATAGGGCTACAGATATAGGACTAGGGATAGAGATATAGGGCTACAGATATAGGACTAGGGCTAGAGATATAGGGCCACAGATATAGGACTAGGGCTAGAGATATAGGACTAGGGATAGAGATATAGGGATAGAGATATAGGGATAGAGATATAGGGATAGAGATATAGGGATAGAGATATAAGGATAGAGATATAGGGATAGAGATATAGGGATAGAGATATAGGGATAGAGATATAGGGATAGAGATATAGGGATAGAGATATAGGGATAGGGATATAGGGATAGGGATATAGGGATAGGGATAGAGATATAGGGATAGAGATATAGGGATAGAGATATAGGGATAGAGATATAGGGATAGAGATATAGGGATAGGGATATAGGGATAGGGATATAGGGATAGAGATATAGGGATAGGGATATAGGGATAGAGATATAGGGATAGAGATATAGGGATAGGGATATAGGGATAGAGATACAGTTGTATAGGGCTAGAGATATAGGGATAGAGATATAGGGCTAGAGATATAGGGATAGAGATATAGGGATAGAGATATAAGGATAGAGATATAGGGATAGAGATATAGGGATAGAGATATAGGGCTAGAGATATAGGGATAGAGATATAGGGATAGAGATATAGGGATAGAGATATAGGGATAGAGATATAAGGATAGAGATATAGGGATAGAGATATAGGGATAGAGATACAGGGCTAGAGATATAGGGATAGAGATATAGGGATAGAGATATAGGGATAGAGATATAAGGATAGAGATATAGGGATAGAGATATAGGGATAGAGATATAGGGATAGAGATATAGGGATAGAGATATAGGGATAGAGATATACATGTAGGGATAGAGATACAGTATAGGATTAGAGATATAGGGCTAGAGATATAGGACTAGGGATAGCAATGTACAACTTGGTTTTGATAGGGCTACGGTTAGAGATATAGGGCTAGGATAATGTTGCGTGGGCAACAACTTTGGCCATCCACGGATATCCCAGGACTGTCCCCACCAGCCCCCACTGCACACACCTTCTGGGAACAATAAGCAAAGACTTGCAGGAATTGACCTTTAAACCCAACATTTAAATACCATGGCAACCCTAGAAATATTTATAACCTGGCTGCCAAACTTCGCACCATGACACAGCAAGTCTCTGAGCATGCTTAGATAATGTTCGCTGTGTGCAAAGCATAAACATGAATTTCTGGTTATTTTTTTCCTGTCAAGGCCACGAGTGTGATAGTGATAGGTGTTGAACAGAGATGTACATACTGTACATGTATTAGCATGGCGGGCACACCTCGTAGGCCCGGGAGCCAGTGCGTTCAGCTAGGTGCTGGGCCCCTCCCACACGAGCCTCCAGCTGCTCACACTGAGCGCCAGTGCTTGAGTCCATCCACACAGGAGACGCAGGGACGCTGAAGCACGACTGAAGCAAAGGAAACGAGCAAATCAACAGTCATCAACAACGCATCAACAACAACAAGCATAAACACAACAGTCAGCTGACAGTATAACAACTAAAGAGTTTCAGTTGCCTCAAGCAACTTTCTTCATTTGATCTTATTTTATTATTTATATTTGTTTATTTATTGGTTGATTGATTATTTGTTAATCTAGAAATACTTCTAAGCAGCTCACCTCATGTATGCTTCACTGTCGCCCTACAGAAGGTGTAATCATGCTGGCCAGAAAAACGCTCAGAAGATCAATTTAACCCTTTAACTCTTACCGGAGCATCACAATTTCGTGACTCATGCGGAGGAAGAGCATCACGTATACGTGACTTGCGCGTTAATAGTTGTGACAAGCGTCACGAATTCTTCTTTATGACCTCCCCTTCCATAGCTACTAATCAATATGTCCCCCGCCCTTTGTTGTGCGAGACCTGGCTCCCAAAAGGTTCAGCTACCAGCTCCAGCAAACAGCTTCTTCTAAACTATTACAGGAAAACATGGAGTGTACATTAAGTATTGAGGATCATGTCTTGGATAGATACTGGTGTGGGGACTGAGGGAGTGAGTATAATTATGACTGATACACTTATATATTTATATATGTGGATAGTAGCATGCAGTAGAAGTGGAGTTGAGATGATGTTGCAGAGAACTTGGAGCTATTGGAAGTTGAACTGACTGGGAGAGAGAGGACCAAGCAGAGAATGGAGCTGTCATTTTACCTTAACTTCAAGTGAACCCTTGTATGTAGTATGAGCAAGAAAGAGCAGTGTAACATATATGATAGATACTGTACCTGTACAATGCACAGGTGTTTATGGGTGCAACTGTCCTACAGGACAAGCCCACCAAGCACAGGTGTTATGCATCCTACTGTCCTACAGGACAAGCAACAATGAAGTTTAAAAGACTCGTGGCTTTGGATGCTACATTATCATTAATAATGTAACATCCAAAACAATTCTTACTTGATCAGAGCTGAAAGTTTCTCTAATACCCATAAGTTTAGGATCCATCTTCAATATCCTATGATGGGCAGGTACATCTTAGACATGAAGATAGCGACCAAATTTGTAGTCCCTTTGTAGTCCTTCGGGAGATGAACAATATAGCTAGCTAGCTCGAGAAACAGGCTTAGCTGCTAGTTAAGTATTAGAAAATAGCAAGATAATAGATGTAGTTAGCTACCTTACCAGAGATAAGCTTATAGCCTCTCATATCTAAGCTCATGTGCCCATGAAGGTCAACATCACGGCAGACACATTGTGATGTGAGAAAACAATATGCAAGTTCAACATGGCGCTACTATTGAGGCATCCTTAGCTATGAGCTAACCCTCGGCAAGTAGTTAGCTACATACTAGGCAGTTGCCTGAACAAAATTTGAAGTCCCTCCAGCAAGTCTAACCAAGAAATAGCCAGTAACAAGCTCGATCGAAGCGCTAGAATAGCTAGTTCAACAAGAAGTGCTGTAGCCAAAAGACGGAGAAATGTACTTGTCCAGAAAGGTTAGGTTGTGTTCCAGTAACTATGGAAGTACTTATGATCATTTTGAACTTAAATCCATCACTAGATCAGCACTAGAGTAAGGCCTGAAGTACTGCTACATGCGAGTAAAATAGTCTCTGCATCTGTTGTTTTTAAACGGGTGTCGTCCTACAAACGAGTCGTTGTTTTTATTTCGTCCCTCGTCCAGTAAGGGTTAAGATTTTACCCTTTATGATTTAACCCCTTAAGAAAAATTAATTTTTAATGTAGACAATGAGATAAAGAAAGCGTTTTCAATTAAGGGTAAGAAGTAACGGGAAAAAGAACAAGAAAAAAGGAAGAAAAAAAGAGCGAAATGAAATTTGGAATGTCCAGCAGACAGAAAGAGTTGATTATGTGGGACTTACTAAAGAGGTCTTCCTGATCAACACAAAGTCTATTCAACTACAGACTGTTCTTGGGCTCCCTGTGCATTAGCTGTATGCAGTAATACTGTCACTGCTATGAGTTCACTGATTATACACACCCCTGCCATTGACCTGGCTATGGTAAACTATACCACATTCATGCATGGGGAACTATATGATTATACACACCCCTACCATTGACCTGGCTATGCTAAACTCTGCCACATTCATGCATGGGAACTATATGATTATACACACCCCTGCCATTGTCCTGGCTATGCTAAACTCTGCCTCATTCATGCATGGGAACTATATGATTATACACACCCCTGCCATTGTCCTGGCTATGCTAAACTCTGCCTCATTCATGCATGGGAACTATATGATTATACACACCCCTACCATTGACCTGGCTATGCTAAACTCTGCCACATTCAAGCATGGGAACTATATGATTATACACACCCCTACCATTGCCCTGGCTATGGTAAACTCTGCCACATTCATGCATGGGAACTATATGATTATACACACCCCTGCCATTGTCCTGGCTATGGTAAACTCTGCCACATTCATGCATGGGAACTATATGATTATACACACCCCTGCCATTGTCCTGGCTATGGTAAACTCTGCCACATTCATGCATGGGAACTATATGATTATACACACCCCTGCCATTGTCCTGGCTATGGTAAACTCTGCCACATTCATGCATGGGAACTATATGATTATACACGCCACTGCCATTGTCCTGGCTATGGTAAACTCTGCCACATTCATGCATGGGAACTATATGATTATACACACCCCTACCATTGACCTGGCTATGCTAAACTCTGCCACATTCATGCATGGGAACTATATGATTATACACACCCCTGCCATTGTCCTGGCTATGCTAAACTCTGCCACATTCATGCATGGGAACTATGATTATACACACCCCTGCCATTGTCCTGGCTATGCTAAACTATGCCACATTCATGCATGGGAACTATATGATTATACACACCCCTGCCATTGTCCTGGCTATGGTAAACTCAGCCACATTCATGCATGGGAACTATATGATTATACACACCCCTACCATTGTCCTGGCTATGCTAAACTCTGCCAAATTCATGCATGGGAACTATATGATTATACACACCCCTGCCATTGTCCTGGCTATGCTAAACTCTGCCAAATTCATGCATGGGAACTATATGATTATACACACCCCTGCCATTGGCCTGGCTATGCTAAACTATGCCACATTCATGCATGGGAACTATATGATTATACACACCCCTGCCATTGACCTGGCTATGCTAAACTCTGCAACATTCATGCATGGGAACTATATGATTATACACACCCCTGCCATTGACCTGGCTATGGTAAACTATGCCACATTCATGCATGGGAACTATATGATTATACACACCCCTGCCATTGACCTGGCTATGCTAAACTATGCCACATTCATGCATGGGAACTATATGATTATACACACCCCTGCCATTGACCTGGCTATGCTACTAGCCACATTCATGCATGGGAACTATATGATTATACACACCCCTGCCATTGTCCTGGCTATGCTAAACTCTGCCACATTCATGCATGGGAACTATATGATTATACACACCCCTGCCATTGACCTGGCTATGGTAAACTATGCCACATTCATGCATGGGAACTATATGATTATACACACCCCTGCCATTGACCTGGCTATGCTAAACTATGCCACATTCATGCATGGGAACTATATGATTATACACACCCCTGCCATTGACCTGGCTATGGTAAACTATGCCACATTCATGCATGGGAACTATATGATTATACACACCCCTGCCATTGACCTGGCTATGCTAAACTCTGACACATTCATGCATGGGAACTATATGATTATACACACCCCTGCCATTGACCTGGCTATGCTAAACTATGCCACATTCATGCATGGGAACTATATGATTATACACACCCCTGCCATTGACCTGGCTATGCTAAACTCTGCCACATTCATGCATGGGAACTATATGATTATACACACCCCTGCCATTGTCCTGGCTATGCTAAACTCTACCACATTCATGCATGGGAACTATATGATTATACACACCCCTGCCATTGACCTGGCTATGGTAAACTATGCCACATTCATGCATGGGAACTATATGATTATACACACCCCTACCATTGTCCTGGCTATGGTAAACTCTGCCTCATTCATGCATGGGAACTATACACACCCCTGCCATTGTCCTGGCTATGCTAAACTCTGACACATTCATGCATGGGAACTATATGATTATACACACCCCTGCCATTGACCTGGCTATGCTAAACTATGCCACATTCATGCATGGGAACTATATGATTATACACACCCCTGCCATTGTCCTGGCTATGCTAAACTCTGCCACATTCATGCATGGGAACTATATGATTATACACACCCCTGCCATTGTCCTGGCTATGCTAAACTCTGACACATTCATGCATGGGAACTATATGATTATACACACCCCTGCCATTGTCCTGGCTATGCTAAACTATGCCACATTCATGCATGGGAACTATATGATTATACACACCCCTGCCTTTGTCCTGGCTATGCTAAACTATGCCACATTCATGCATGGGAAAAAGGATCTCTCCTATATGTATTAATAGGTGGATGTATATATATACCGTATTTCCTCTATTAGAGCCCACCCTTCATTAGACCTCGCAAAATTTACACTGCCTCAAATGAAATAGTTCGCCACCTCGATGGGAACCTGCAGGAAATTTGAAAGCTCTAAAAAAATGTTGTCTGTAGTGGGTGAAGAAGGCGCAGCAATTTCTCACCTCTGAATACTGCTATTACCAATATAACTGCCACCTGTTTGAGAGGTGAGATCTCGTGCAACCATTGTGTGCAGCTCTGTTGGACATGTGGAAATAATAGAAGGTGTCCTCAAATCAAAGACGCAGCTAGGCAGTTCATGAAACTTTTATACGAGGAAATACGATATGCAGAGAGTGACCTTTAGTTGAGTAGACAGAGGCTGACTGGGTGAGAGGTGAGCCAGGACTAGGCAGCTTCCATTCTTCCAGTAGACACTGCCATGCTGTTGACCACTCCCACCTACACACACTACACGACAGAATGGGAAACCACCAGCGTGCATCCGGTCCAGCAGCAGGTCCCAGGCCTAGAGAGATGGGAGAGGGGAGGAGGGAGGGAGACATGGGAGGGAGAGAGAGATGGGAGGGAGAGAGAGATGGGAGGGAGGGAGAGATGGGAGGGAGAGAGGGAGATGGGAGGGGGAGAGAGATGGGAGGGGGAGAGAGATGGAGGGAGAGTGTGATAGGAGGGAGGGTGTGATGGGAGGGAGGGTGAGATGGGAGGGAGGGTGTGATGGGAGGGAGGGTGAGATGGGAGGGAGGGTGTGATGGGAGGGGGGGGAGATGGGAGGGAAGGAGGAAATTAGAGAAAAGAATATCAAACGGAGAGGATTATCGCACAAAAGAAAATGTACCCCTAGTCCTACTCCTAGCCCTAGAATACCCCCAGCCCTAGAATACCCCTAGTCCTACTCCTAGCCCTAGAATACCCCTAGTCCTAGAATACCCCTTGTCCTAGAATACTCCTAGTCCTAGAATACCCCTAGCCCTAGAATATCCATAGCCCTAGAATACCCTAGCCCTAGAATACCCCTAGCCCTAGAATACTCTAGCCCTAGAATACCCTAGCCCTAGAATACCCCTAGCCCTAGAATATCCATAGCCCTAGAATATCCCTAGCCCTAGAATATCCCTAGCCCTAGAATATCCATAGCCCTAGAATACCCCTAGCCCTAGAATATCCATAGCCCTAGAATACCCTAGTCCTAGAATACCCCTAGCCCTAGAATATCCATTGCCCTAGAATACCCTAGTCCTAGAATACCCCTAGCCTTAGAATACCCCTAGCCCGAGAATACCCCTAGTCCTAGAATACCACTAGCCCTAGAATACCCCTAGCCCTAGAATACTACCCCTAGCCCTAGAATACCCCTAGTCCTAGAATACCCCTAGCCTTAGAATACCCCTAGCCCTAGAATACCCCTAGCCTAGAATACCCCTAGCCTAGAATACCCTAGTCCTAGAACACCCCTAGCCCTAGAATATCCATAGCTCTAGAATACCCCTAGCCCGAGAATATCCCAAGCCCTAGAATACCGCTAGCCCTAGAATACCCTAGCCCTAAAATACCCCTAGCTCTAGAATACCCCTAGAATACCCCTAGATCTAGAATACCCCTAGCCCTAGAATATCCCTAGCTCTAGAATACCCCTAACCCTAGAATACGCCTAGCCCTAGAATACCCCTAGCCCTAGAATAACCCTAGCTCTAGAATACTAGAATACTCCTAGCCCAAGAATACCCCTAGCCCTAGAAGACCCCTAGCCCTAGAATATCCCTAGCTCTAGAATACTCCTAACCCTAGAATACGCCTAGCCCTAGAATACCCCTAGCCCTAGAATAACCCTAGCTCTAGAATACCCCTAGCCCTAGAATATCCCTAGCCCTAGAATACCCCTAACTCTAGAATACCCCTAACTCTAGAATACCCCTAGCCCGAGAAGACCCCTAACTCTAGAATATCCCTAACTCTAGCCCGAGAATACCCCTAGCTCTAGAATAGCCATAGCCCTAGAATACCCCTAGCCCTAGAATACCCCTAGCACTAGACTATCCCTAGCCCTAGAATACCCTAGCCATAGAAAAGCCTAGCCTACAATACCCCTAACCACAGAATACTCCTGCCCCAGCTCCAGTGCTGATTCCAGGATGGATGATATGTCATCATAGGGAATATCCAGGGGAAACCAAGTATCTCGGGATTCTTGGGGGTTCCTAGGAAAGACTGAGGCAGTACAGACAATTGGCAAAGGGAGAGAAGAGAGTGTCTGTGGGAGAGAAGAGAGTGTCTGCATGACATATGACCATCTACATATACTTACCTGTACCCACATGAGGGTGGGTGCGGTCACAGAATGGTCTTCTCCCTCATGGTGCACGCCTCCCTCAGTCCTATATACCCATCAACAGAAGAAACACTCAGTGAGATATACAAGGGAAGCTGCACTGAAATTGGTAAGTAACCCACCCCAAAATAGGTCGCCTTATTAAACAGTATGTAGCTCTACAGGGACACACACCGGACCAACATGACACTGGGTTGAGGTAGGTTGACAATAGCACACACACTGGACCAACACCACACTGGGTTGAGGCAGGGATAAGTAGGTCGACAATAGCCACACACTGGACCAACACCACACTGGGTTGAGGCAGGGCTATATAAGTAGGTCGACAATAGCTCTATGAGGACACACACTGGACCAACATGACACTGGGTTGCAGGTTGAAGTACATCTAGGTGGACAATAGCTCTATGGGGACACACACTGGACCAACATGACACTGGGTGGAGGCAGGTTGAAGTAGGTTGACAATAACTCTATGGGTACGCACACTGGACCAACACCACACTGGGTGGAGGCAGGTTGAAGTAGGTTGACAATAACTCTATGGGGACACGACTACAGTACATGGAAATATAATCAATACTAGTACACCCGCACAGCATCTGCCAATAGGCTCCCCAAGTTTCCACTATTCCACTAGCCTGGGACTAGTGTGAATGATTAAGGACTATATATATATATAGCCTGGGACTAGTGTGAATGATTAAGGACTAGTAGTGCAGCTGTATTGTAACTAGTTGCATTTATATAGAGAAAAGACAAACAGTTAGTTACACAGTAAGTTTACAGCAACACAGTAGCAACAGTTATTATTGACTCTATTTCTCAGTTCACTGCAACGAAGGGCATCTCTTCACTTACACAAGCACTCTACTTGGCTTCATCGCCTTCCACAAAGCCAGCACAGCATCCAAGTCCACTTCAGGGAGTGGTGGCCCTTCGATGGCTATAGCCATCAGCTTTGACAATGATGCTGGAAGCAGTCGATTACGAAGTAGATCTTGATCTGCTTCATGTCACTAAAGGAACGCTCAACAGTTGCAGTGGACACAGGAAGTACCATGGCTACGTATGGAGAGCAGAATGTTGATTTTGGGAAAGGTCACACACTTTGCCTCACTTCTCAGGAACAGTGTTACAAGTTCCTTCAATGACAAACCCTTCATCTCCTCAAAGATGACCAATTTGAAAGCTTTCCACTCTAGTCTTGTCTCCAGCTTATCAGCATCTGCCGGAGTTGAGAAGACTTCTCCCTCATACTCCATCTCTGTTTGTCTCCCGATAGAATTCTAGGAGCTTTCCACTTCTGCAGTGTCATATTTGGTGCAGTTGCTGGACATCTGTTGGGCATTTCTGAGGGTCAAAGATGCTGAAAGCAGTCAAGAGGCCCAAAGGCATCTGTGCTGATTTGCCTGCTGACCTCTGCCAGGTATGACTGCAGCAGATTCTTATTGAATTTCTCTTTTGCCTCCAGATCTAGAACACCAATTGCAAGGTCTGCTACTGTGACATGGACTGTGGACAGGTACTCCTGATCATTGGGATGTTCCTTGATCTGCTGTAGGTAGTGCTGGACATAGGTCAGCTGGCTGGCTGCAAGAGTGAAGTCTGCTTTCTTGGCCTGCAGGGCTCGACCAACACAAGTCACAATACAGGAAGGACATCACTTAGCATCATCAGGATTGCCACAAAGTTGAATGTCTTTATAATCTTCAGCATTCCAAGTGCTTCTGGCTCTCCAGTATCCTCATAGATATGCTCAAGCATATCCATCAGTGGCCTCAAGGAGCACTGGTTGCTCTTACAGATCTGTTATGTGCCAGCCAGCGGGTATCACCTGGCTTGATCATCTTTAGTTGGAGGTGGTTGTTGAGTACCTGCATCTCCTTCAGTGCAGAAAACTTCTTGGAGAGTTTGGAGAGTAGTGGAACATCTTCCAAACAGACATCAGTGTTGCAAAGACTTTCTTCATACTCGCATCTCAGCTGAAACACAGCAAAGCTAGAGAACATGTGCCCTACAGTGACAAACAATGCTCATGGTGTAAGTGTGCGGTACCAATTTGGACTCCATTCTTCGTGCCTGAGAAGGTAGCAGCCCGATATATCCCTGTCCGCTCAGTTTCCCAGCATCAATGCCACCGTCTGATACAAAAGCTTTCAGTGCAGCAAATATTGAAGCAGTGTTACATGCAGAAAGGCTAACAAGTCCCAGGAAATGTTCCACTGGTGAACCAGAACTGTCAACCCATCTGAAGCAGATTGAAAGCTCCTCAGTTGTTGTTCAGTTGTTGTTAATCTGTTGACCCATCAGCAAGTATTGAACAGAATGCAGCTTCTTTGGGTTCTTTGGGTGGCTGTAGCACTGACTAATCATCTCCACCGTTCCCCTGTTTAAAAAAATCCTGGATGAAACCCTGAATACCAGGATCACTGTTAGGGCTAGGCCTATAGGGTGTGGCTATATCAGGGCTACTTCAGGGCCAGGGATAAGAGTTTTAGGACTAGGCCTAGGATATTCTAGATGCATAGCTAGGAATAGGTAGTGCCAGTATATCCAGGATCCTTGCTATGCAGGCATTCACTCTTCACAGAGGCATACCAAGTGACAGTACTGGACGTCCTTAGGAAAGGGTCTTGTGACTTGCAGTGTCAATGTTTGGAACACAACAATAAATGGGTTGGTAAGGGGTTGACAATCAAGCATGTCCGGTCATAAAACTATTTTAGCACCTACTATATTCAAAAAATTTAAACAGAAATTAAACAATTTCTGATTATTCTGATTATTAATATATAACTTTCTCATTAAAATCACCTTCTCAATAATCAACTTCAAATTGTATTCTGTATTCAAGCAATGTTTCGACTAGATGCTCTGAAAGGCTAGAGCATCTAGTGGAAACGTTGAGTGAATGAGTCAATAGAATTTATTGAGAAGTGATTTTAATGTTATGTCAACTGAGAGTTCATTGAGAATAGCTCTAGTCCTTGCATCACAAGTGGGAGGCCCAAATATTCATGAGGACAGAAGATCTAGAATCGAGTATTAATCACCATTCACCTATATAGCAACCCCTATTCCTGCGGTAACGACACTTCCCTCCACGCTGAGATTTCTCAGTACCTTCACTCACTTGAACTCGGGTAGGTCCTTATCATAGACGACACTAAATTCGTGAGTGACTGTCAGGTCCTCGCCCACAGACACTGCCTTCAGCTACACAGCCAAACAAAAACAAAACAAAATAACATCAACACAGATAAGGTTGCGCATCATGTTTAGCTGCATCAAAAAGCAAGCTTCTAACTCTGACCTGCTGGGTGCTAAAGTCCAGACCTAGGTATAGCGGAGAAACGGACCTCTCAGCTGCAGGATCCTCCATTATTCTCATAGAGACCCTTTACCCAGCACTACAACGATCGCAGTGCGCGCAAGCATCTCCACACGTTAAAAAGCGTAGAGGGGTGCGGTCTGGAGAAACGACCCCATTATTGCGCTGCACACTAAAACTCAATGTGGGTAGACTTAGCTATATATAGATGATGCTACAAAAAAGCTAGGCTACATGAGCAGCAAAAAAAATGTGGAGGCTTTTGTTTCTTGAAGGGATGTCTTTGGCCTTCTTCCTACAGAGCATGCCCTGGTCATGAGCTACTTATATAACAACAACTGAGTTGACATCCATCATAGTGGTAATTCCTACATAGTGAAATATGTGTGATCTAGCTAACTATAGCCATTGCACAATATTCTATATTTTCAGGTGGGCTAGAACATCTAGTCAAAATATCCCTACTAGAGCATCTAGTCAAAATGTAGAGAATAAATTTCAAGTTGATTATTGAGAAGATCTTCATTATGTCAACTGAGAGTTTGTTGAGAGTTCATCTCTGTGGACCTATCCTATATATGTGTATATCATACAAGAGCACTGGAGCACAGAGATAAGAAGTGAATTTGAAATGGCATCCATCAGCTGGTCTACATAACTACATAACATAGGGACAAACAAATTGTGAACAAGGTGTGTACAAAGCAGATGTATGTGTGCAAAGTTCCAGTCTCTGTCTAAGCTGGAACAACTGGATTGTATAATTATATGCAGGATATTTTCTTTCGTAGAGTAATGTAACAAATACATGCAGAAAAACAGTTCTAACACATGCACTGGTGTTCTTCAAGCAAGTTGTCCTGGCATAATCACTCATCAAATGGCATTCTTGTCAATCACTTTCACAACTCATTAACATTGCTGTCCTTCAAAACTGCTCTCCTGTTTACCTGTTGTTGTTGTTTCAGATCTTCAGACAGGACATCCTATATATAACCAAGATTCACATTTTTTATAGCATGTACATAAATACAGATACCCGATGTTGATGCAGAGCTTTGTGGGTAGTTCGACGCAGCATACCCCCAGTTGGGGAGCAGTGATCTAGACGGAGTGCAAAAATGCAGCAATTAAATATGCTGGATTATGTTTACGTTAAAATGAATTTATGCAGTGAGCTGGATGGGCGGTGTTGGCTACATAGACATTCCTAGGCAACAATTCAAAGTCTTATCTTTCTACGGACCACCTCTCTGCTCGGTGCATGGCTGGGCTCGACTATGGGAGCCAATAGGAAAGAGAAGAAACCAACTTTAACAATCAAGTGGAACATCGCAACATGTACATACTGAATAAATATATGCCCATGGGCAACCAGATTCCAATCAAAAGACTAAGTAAGTAGTCTAAAATGGAGGCTCTGCAAAGAGGTAGAAAATAAATTAGAGGTGAGTTTTGAAATGTAATCCAAACAGTTTTTACTAGCATGAAGGCTGCCAATAAGTTCTTTGTCTTTCTTCCTGATAGACACATTCATTTCTGGCTCGGAATATTATCTGGAACTTGCTGATGGCTATTATTCCAGAAGCTCCAACACTCTAGTCGAGTCTCTCTTTGATAAATCAGTAAATAGATTACTCAATCTTCAATATTAGGTAGAGAGTGACCCAGGGCTCATATTTCCACTGTTGTTAAAGAAGTTTTATACCTCGGTCATCCATTTCGTATAAAATTCATTCTTCCTCTTTCATACTCACTAATGACTGCCGGGGAGTCAAACGGGATTATTAGTTCCAGAAGGTGTATCTCTTTTCTGTCAACCCACACGAGATCTAGCCTAGCTGAGGTAACCAGAAAAGTCCTGGGGATTTCTGGGAATTGATAAAAGCCTTGAGCATCAAGAAATCATCTATTATGACTATAGCTGCTCTTGTCTCTGAAAATTTGAAGGTAAATAATGATCACATGATCCATTTCTTCACCTCCTACTTTAATTCAGCTATTCCATTACATATTCAACAATATTTTGATAACTTTGAGGTTATGCAAGTCCCTCTTGATTTTTAAAAGTACTGAAGACCTCTTCTTCAGTCATTGGATCACTCAAAAGCTTGTGGGGCTGATGGTATATCTCAGTTGATGGAATGTTGGAGCTCACTGCTAACAGAATTGCACTAGCCATTAGTAAGCTTTCACTATCTACAGGACACTTGCCTAGTGAGTAGGGGAAAATTGCACTGATGATCCCCATAGCCAAATCTTCTAGGATTGATGATTCCACTCAGTACTCTTGTCCATTCTGAGTAAGCTACTTGCGAAACACATTTTAAAATGCTTGTTGTTGAATTAAGCAATCGTTCCGTGATTTTGGATCCTACAGGGGAGATCAACTACTGTTCCCCGAGTCAATACTGTTGACAGCTAGCACAGATCGTTGGAGAGTGGGATTGATATCCGTGAAGTCTTGCTTGATTTGAGTAAAGCCATACGTTGTTGCTGGAATTCTTCTCTGCTGGCTTAGTAATTATTTGCTTGCTAGATCCCATTTTGTGGTGATTGGTGGTGATCTTCTGCATTCTCTCGGGTGTTCCTCAGGATTCAGTTTTAGGACTGCTCCTACTCTTAGTCTACATAAATAATCTGTCCAGAGTATAACATTAACATTTAGTAAAACGGTTGAATCAGCACCTGCAATACTTAGAAGCACCAGATTGAAGTAAATCCAACCATACAAAAGGGGGCAGAGCATGTTCCCTTGGAAGACCCCCCCCCCCTCCCCCTAGTCTTCCAGTTCTGGGTAGACACATGCAGTGATAGCAAAGGCATTCTATCCTTTACCTTCCTATTCCTGGGCGAAGAGGGGAGGGGGAGGATATCACTGGCAGATCCAGCATTTTTGGGGGGAAGTGGGCGTGGGAGGGCAAAAGAAAGTACTATATACTATGCTGGAATGAAATTCAAAAAAATTGCAGTAAAGTAAAAATCGATCTCCAAAAATTGACAACAACCCCCCTCCCCCCCCAAATATATATATTAATTATGATGAACATCATAGTCATACTCCTTGATTATAAGACAATGGGGATGGAAGGTCATCTTTGTAATGGTGAAAAATTACATCTTCCTCTTCAGCTGATCAGTTAGTCTTTCATGAATAGGTTTCAGTTGCCATCACAGAGCACTCATATAGATGACTGAACCATTCTTCAAACTCCTTCAATTAGGTGATTCATCAATAGAGGATCTAACATTACTCCATGCTGTTTGATGCCCACACTTTTTTGGAATCAATCGACATTCCTTAAGCTTGTTGTGTTAACCAAAACTGATCATTACTGCACATGTTGGGAGCTCAGACATTATGGTTTGCCAACAAACTCCCAGTTGACATAACGAATTGCAATGGCTTTTAATAATCAACTTGAAATTTACTCTCTTAATGTTTCTACTAGATTCTCTAGCCAAATAATGTGATGCTAAGACTTGTGTGAGCTCACATGAGTCATAGCATCTCATTACATCATTACACCTGATGAAGGCTAGAGCATCTAGTCAAAACATTGAGAGAGTGAATTTCAAGTTGATTTACAGAGTAATAATTATTTGTACTGCTTTTATCTTTATCATGTGCTGAGAATATCCACAGCTGAACTAGTATGCTAAGTGGTATCAAAATGTGGAGGTTTACTTTGAATTTTGAAATAAAAGCTGTAGATGTAATGTTGGACTGCTATGTTCTTTCCATTCATTATATGCTCATGGTTACAAGCAATGTCACCCAGGAGTTGAATGAGAACAGGATATAATGTTTCAGTCCTCCATCGAGATATGCCTGTCTACCAACATGTAGTTTTAATTTTGGTCTTGTATATTACTTACTTACATTGTTCCTTCAAAACTTGATTATAATTAGAAATATAGTTCTTGGTACCACAATAGGTGAATACTTTAGGAATATCTGAACAGATTTCAGTGTCTCAACCTTCTACATGGAATTAATCTCTAGCACCTTTGAGGGTTATTTGACAGAGCAAGACTTAAATTGTACCGACACATTAGTAAGTGGCCCCCAAGAAAGTTTTTCTTGAACAAAGTATGATATCCATTAAGGTGACCAGCCATGTCAGCAGCTCCAACATGTGTTTGAACTTGGCAGAATTCAGCTTAAACTGACCCTGGTAAGGAAAAATCACAAGAGTTTTTTCTGTAATAGCTTAGCGTAGAAACTCTCTACAGGATTACTACCATTTTTTAGATAATGTAATCACAGCTGCTCAATATTCCAATCAGTTACTTCATCAGCCTGCATGCTGAAGTAGCTCAAGAAACTTCAAATTGATGATGAATGACATCAACAATAGCTATCTGAAAAATGTAACAAACACAATCCAGCAGCTCATTTTGCATTGTTTTGGAAAATATACGCTTGGCACAAGTTTTTAGATGAACAACATCTCCAGCATTAATTCTGAGATGCAGAAGAGCTTTATTTAATATTACCTTGATTATGGGAATCAGTGGTTGAATCATCCCTATTCTCCAAAAGGGCAATAACTTGTCAACCACAAAATTCCAAGCATTTTTCCTGGAAATACCAACTTTCTGTTAACTTGCAGAATATTCTACTCTCTGTTGACCCTTGCCTTATGGCATATACTCAAAATTTCAATGCTTTTGATTTTAGTATATAGGAAGAGTTATTAATAACCTTCCTGATGACATTGTATTTTGACAAGAAAGGAGTCAAAGTTTAGCATATATATCTGGAGTCATTATATTTGGTTAAGGATCTAGTGGTCTATATATTTTGACAAGTAATTATTATTTTTGGGGTTTTTTACAGAACAATAAAATTGCATTTCTTATTCATATAGTTTATAGAACCACCTTCCCCTCAAGTTCAAATTTTCAAGTGATGACATTAGGCCATCCCCAGCAAAGATCCCATTACTGAGGCTGCATTCCCATGCTGCGCTGCCACAGAAATCCGTTGAAGAAGATGTTGATGGGAGTTCTCTTCGTAAGTCACTGACCTCAGGCAGCGTCCCAACTCCCTGAAGAATGCCTTTGCTTGAGGTGCAAAGTATCCACATGTCTCTACCACCACAGGTACAAACTTGTATGCCGAGTCCAGGTGGGCGTACTTCTCACCCTTCAAAATCTCCGCCTGGGCTGCCACTGCACCATCCTCAGTTACTGCAGCCAAAAGGTTGGATGGGGCAAAGGTGTTACTGCAGGTTGCATCCCATACCAAGAGTCTATATACCACTTGACCATGTTTTTGCTTTTAAGTAAAACATTTCTGTCAGGTCTATATATACATCTATGAATTGAATGTATTGAATGTAACTTTCAACTTCGTTCCCCACACATAACTTGCATACTAATGTCCCCTTCAGTATAATTTTAGTACCTAATCAGGCCAACATTATATATACTGCTTTAAAAAAAATCTAGATGTTTGTAGTCGACATTGGTAAAGGGTCTCCTGTAAATGTTTGTTGTCTACATTGGTAAAGGGTCTCCTGTAAATGTTTGTTGTCTACATTGGTAAAGGGTCTCCTGTAAATGTTTGTCGTCTACATTGGTAAAGGGTCTCCTGTAAATGTTTGTAGTCTACATTGGTAAAGGGTCTCCTGTAAATGTTTGTAGTCTACATTGGTAAAGGGTCTCCTATAATTGTTTGTAGTCTACGTTGGTAAAGGGTCTCCTGTAAATGTACATTGGTAAATTCTTGTTTCATTTCATTTGTGACATATATTTTTGTTTTTATATAAAAACATGTTTGGTTCTTTCTTTTTATAGTCAAGCAGCCAGTTTGTCAGTACACCAGAACTAAATCATATGTTATATTATTTACCACACTTATTACCAAAGCAGATAACTGTGAATGACATAATACACAGATACATGCATTATAAGTAGCTACCTGGTATTGCTGAATTATTGGTGTTAACGATTGGCACATGAGCAAATTCCTGGTAGCCTGCATAGGAAATGCTGGGTCTATCTTTTTTAATTGGCAGATCCGCGCCATTACTTTGAAAAATGTTTACTAGAGTTAGGAATGAAAAAGAGATTAACAAAGTTTGTTTTAAATGAAGAACAAATTTTATCACACGTTCATGAAGCTCAAGCACAAAATGATGGGGGGTTAATCCTTGTTTTTCAGCAAGGCAAGGAGCAACTTCTGAAGCATGCTCTCACAAACATAGTGGTCTTCACATAGAGATGGCAATATGGAATACATCTTGAAACTACTTGGATGGACTGCAGTACTAATTCAGGCAGATGTTGCTTCTTCTGGTATGACTGATTCATATCTCAAGGCAGCTCATCTAACCTGAACAAGACATACTCATCAAGTCAGCACACTGGCTTTGGCTGAGATTCAACAAGATGCCTTCACGTCCACAAGGAATGCCCTATGAGGGGACCAAAGAGACTAGGAGAGAGAAAATATTGAACATTTCAGTTCGGGGATACTGTACTCAGAATTGAGGTAATGGGGCTAGTATTTGTCAGACCCATCATAACTTCCTTCTCTACATTGAATCTCTTTGTTGCTTGGTTCCATGGTTCTTTGCATTGGATCATTGCCACTATGCTCATTGGTGCCTGTTCAGATATGTGACATGCAAAGTTTTACCATCCATTATCGAAGAATTTCAAGTGCACGACGCTCGGTCACAAAACCTGAAATCACTTCTCAGCAATGCCCATTCATCAGGATCATGAGAAGAACAATGAATTGTTCAAGGGTTATGGCATTGCAGTGGGGCTCACCGAGAATCCATCAGCTTTTAGAAAGCAAACCATTGAAGACATGGGTAATTCCATTTCTTGATGCTACTCCTGAACTTATGAGCTTGGATATGAGAATGTTATTGATGAGCCTGTAATTGATACTGTTCACTTTACAGTAGCTCTTGGCAAAGATCAGGTCAACAAGTATTAAAAAATCTGTTATTACAAACTCCACACACAAACCTTTTGAAATTAACTTTCTTGCACTAGCAAAGATAAAGCAGGAAAAGCAGGTTTAATGCTAAATGAAGATGTTGTACTCTTCTCTTGGTTGTGCATCAGCATTATCCACCCTCTTGATCTGATTATGGAAAACTGCAATTTGCGAAGAAATCAGATCTGCTGCACATTCTGGCACAGGAATATCAGCAAGATCCTTCCTATTCATTTGATGGCTTTTGAAGGTGCTGCTTTAGTACTCCACCTTCCTACAAACCACATTACCAAATTTGATAAGTATGCCAGCAGTGTATCTTTGCTCATAACACAGCATTCATAAAAAAAGTACTGGAGTGAATGCTGTCTGGGATGCATACATCAGGGACAGCATCAAATCAGCCACAAGGGATTAGAAGGAAAGTAGCTGGTAAGAACAAAGTGCCAGGAACTGGTGAGATTTCTTACATGATGAAATTAACAAGCAAGGGTTGTCTGAATCTGTCTCACACAAATTGAGTCTCTTGATTATCCCAAAAGCAAGGAAGTCTTTGCTGCATCCAATGTTAATGCTCTTGCTAAAAGGTCCAGTCACGAGAGTCACCATGTCATCATGAAGAAGCTGATACCAGACTAGTAGTTCACTAGATGGAGGCATTGAAGAATGAGTGTAGCACTTGCTTTGAATTCACTGTAGAGACTGATGTTGTCATTTTCATTATTGGCACATTCTTATTCTATCACTTATATACTGACGTTAAATCCTTCTGTTAGGATTTGGGTGGTTTGGTAGAGGAAAAACCTTCACTTAATTGCACATCCATTCCATCTGCTATGCTCTAGGACAGAACAAGTCTTTGGTGATGCCTTTGTTCCATAGTTTAACTGGCTGTGATACCACATCAGGATTTTGTTGTTGTCGGAAAGAAGTTGGTATGGTAGGCTTTGAATTATTATCCTGATATGTATAACAGGAGCTTTTGCTTACATGGCACTAAACCTTTCAAACACTGACTCTCAGTATTTCTTGTCTTTTTGGCAGTTTTTAAAAATGGTGAACTGGACAATATAAATGAAGCCAGAAGGGAGTTATTCCACCACGGGAACAAGATAATGGAGAAATCTCCACTAACACAAGAAGCAGCACTCAAAGCATGTAGCACGTCAACCTGATGTCTAGTCAACCAGTGAATTGACCAAACAGGAAAGGCCCACTCCAGAGAGTTTTAGCTGTAGTTGCCTAGAACTCCTATCTGGGCCACTCTACCCACTGCTAGCAAAGCATTTGCAGAACTTATAAATTGTGCTTATAACAATAAGAATGGCTGTGAAGTAGGTTGAATACTTTTGTAATTATTTATTGTCTTGAACTATACAATTCATGTACCTGATGATTTGTGAGAAATATATTACTTGGGGTCTAGCAGAAATATGGTTCTTAGGATCTTTGGTAAACCCCAAAAAGATTTTGGTGCTTTTCTCCAGACTGTCCCCATCAGTTCACTAAGCCACCTTATAAATACTAGCATTGTTGCCCTAATCCCAAACTTAGTACAATGCAGCAGCTATGGCTAAATATGAGATTTGTAACTATAGCTTTCCCACGCCACTCAAGCACACTATTGCATATAGTTTGTCACACTTTAGTGTCCATTTGAATTTCATGCTTCTAGATCTCAAAAGGTAATCTTCAGGGATTAGTTAATGACAGACTTCTCCTATTCTTGTATATAGAAACATGGACAGATTGAGTGTAGAAACTTTACAATGAGCTTAAGGAAGCTTTTTGATGGTGCATGACATCTAGCGCTAGTAGTGAAAGCAATAAAAAGTCAAACTACAATTATTATTGATTTTGAACATCGATGATGATAATAATAATGTAATGATGATAATAATAACGATGATAATAGTAACGATGATAATAATAACGATGATAATAATGACGATGATAATAATGACAATGATAATAATGACGATGATAATAATGACGATGATAATAATGACGATGATAATAACGATGATAATAATAATAATAATAATAATAATTTCATGAAACACACCAATCTAGGTGTACATATAGCATACATAATAATATAGAAACATACATTTTAATCACAACAAGTAGTTGGTAGATCCAAGTTTATACTATTCAATATTAAATTACGGACAAAATTACGGACAAAATCAGCACAAATATAGTCATCAGCATGATACATCTTAATAAACTGAATTTACAAAAATTATTAAATCCGATAGAAGTAAATACAAGTTGAGAGGAAGCCGTAAAAATATATTTAATAAGAGGAAAGACGGAGAAACACGATCTAAAAATAAAAGAGGAAAATAAATGAATAAGTATGTTATATATACTCTGCACACCAGCTGTAAGGTGAAGAATTCTGGTGTGGCACTTTCTAGGTAGTCTCCAGATTCTTCGTAAAATATTGTTGTAAGCAGTTTCAAGTGACTTTAACTGCTTACAACTCAGGTTCCAGAGAATCCCACCATAGAGGGAAAGGCAATGTAAATCAACAACTGGATCACGATATGAAAAAGTATGTAAAATACAATTAGCTTTCCTACACATAGCATTAGTGACTCTCTTAATATCATTTGTATCATTTAGTGTGCATTCAAGAATATGACCAAGACGATCAACGTAATTAGAGAAAGTTAAAGTATTACCTAGAAAGTGGAAAGAATCATGAGGTAGAGTAGAATTTAGATGTGAGCGAAAACAGATAAGCTGAGTCTTGTTAGCAGACCAAAGTCACTTGCAAACTTCTCACACTCTGACAGTAGACAACGAAGACCAGATGGAGAAGGAGCCAAGAGCACAATGTCATCAGCATAACATAATGAGCCAACAAAATGGTATCCGAAGTGACAACCAATGCCAAGTTTAGATAGTTTAGAGAGTAACTCATCTATATACACTGTGAACAGAATAGGAGACAGAACACCACCTTGCCGAACACCATGGAAACACCAAAAGAAGAGGATAATATCGAGTTCCAACGAACACAGAGAGATTGATCTTTATACCATGAAAAAAGAAAATGAAGAATAGCTTTTTCTTCAACAAAGTTCTAAATAGAAGATCATGGTTGACTCTACAAATGCTTTACTTGCATCTAAAAAACAAGCATAAACCTTGGAACCATTATGCATGTATGAAGAGACAACATTCTTCAAAACTCCAGTACAGAGGTCAGTGGAAAAACCTGGCTTGAAGCCAAACTGAAGGTCTGAAGTAAGAAAATGAGAGCTATATTGATGTAAAATGCATCTCTCCAGAACCTTACTAATGTTGGGTGCCAATGCAACAGGTCTGTAACTATCTGATAGAGATGGATCCTTCATGGGTTTAGGTATGGGTACTATGATACAGTTTCTTAAGACAGTTGGCATATAACCATGCCTAAGTATGACAGAAAACCAGTCAGAGAGAAAATTACAGAGGACAGGAGAAGCAAGAATTAGATGATTGGAAGACAAGCACGTCCCATTAGCTACCTAGACTCTTCAGACATTTGGCAACTACTGCAGGTGTTATGACAACATTGGTTAAGTCATTACAGGAGATAGAGGAGCAAGGCCAATAGAAGTAAATCCCTAGACAAAGTATCAGCGCTATTTAGGATAGAACTAAGCTTTGCACGAAAATTGTTGCTTATGTCAGTATTATTGGAATGACCAGCAACAACTGGACATGCACGTCTGCGAGTGGTAGATGAGGCCTTAACTTTCTTCACTTCCTTCCAAAATGTGCAAGTGTTCTTGTTAAACAGGGCTATTTGATGATAATGCTATTTTTTTTGCGTTTCACTCTTCTAACTGCATACTTGTACTTGGCCTTAGTCCGTTTCCTAATATCAAATAGAACACCAGCAGAGGGACAACCAGCTTCAACCCACAGTCTATTCCAGAGTGTAGCAGACTCTCTGAACCTGCTAACATGAACATTCCAACCAGGAACTACTTTAGGACGTTTACACTTCTGTGGTAAGTAAATTTTACCAGAAAATAAGAGACGTGACAAGAGTTTTTCACAGCAATTGTCCTGTGATCGACACAATCTACAGTATCAATTCTGGAACCAACTCAGCTCTAATTGCTTGATGGTAATTTTAAACCAATCAATATTTTTTAAATTGTCAGAACCTTTGCAGGCAAAATTCTGGTTATTGTCATATATGTTACTGCTAGCAAGCCTGTAACAAAAACACAGAGGAATATGATCAGAGAAATTGTTGGCCGAATGAACACACTTGATTTTATAGAAAGATGACTAGGTATATATAAGAATATGATTAGGCCACGATCTGACCAAACCATCATCCCTCTCATAAGTAAACTGAATGGAGTTATGTGTGAGGTCAACAGCATCAAGATTAAAGTCAGACATGAATGAACATAAAGAATCACGAAAATATGATGAACGAGAAAAATCAACATTAAAATCTCCAGCAATGATAATGTTATCAAAAGTTTGAGAATCAATGAAACCTGTAAGTTCACTAATAGTTTCCAAAAAGCATAACATAACATTTAGATTTAATAATGAGTGCACAGAAACATGTGGAATTAGAATCAAGTCTAGTTACAATAGGAATGAGATATAAAATACCACAACCACCATATGGCCTTCCAACAATTAGTTCACTACTGTCCATGCCACTTACGCCCAATGAACAAAAATTAGAACTAATGTCTAAATCAGAGAGTTGCTCACTGAAAAGCCAATGCTCTTGTACAAAGCAAATGTCACATTTAACTAATAATGAATTAATGAAGGTAGAATTAGACTTCCAGCCTCTACAGTTATAACTTAAAACACGTAACTCAGAATCATTCATGAGGAAATAGGAGATTCATGAGGAAATAGGAGATTCTGAAAAAGGCACCGAATCAAAAACAACTGTAGAGAGTAGCTGGAAAGTAGAGCTTAAAGATGTGGAGTGTGACAATGTATTAGAGTGTGACAATAGTGCATTCTTAGAGCGGAAGACTCAGCACTAGATTTTTGTACTTTACGCTTGTTGGCTTGAGCACAATTCAGGAGAAAGATCCTCACGAACAAAAATTCTTGGTGTCTCATAACTCTTCAGTTTGCTCCTAGAAGCAAGGACTATCCTCTTATCCCAGACACTACATAGCTTCACCAACAATTGACGTGGAGGAGAATCACTAGAAGCAAGGACTATCCTCTTATCCCAGACACTGCATAGCTTCACCAACAATGGACGTGGAGGAGAATCAAGGCTAGGATTAAAACGTCCCAAGCGAAAGGCATCATTGAAGAAAACTGATGAACCAGTGAGATAGAACAAGATATCATCTACAATAGATTTAGTCTCATTAAGACTCAGGTACACCAAACAAGACAATATTCAACTGCCGATGAGTGTGTGAAATAGAGTCCTTCACAACATTCTTCAACACACCAGAAGACTGATTGTTTTTTGTCTTGATAGTGCCACTTTGAGAGGCACCATCAACAGTAGAAGAAGTGTCAACAACATACTTCATAGTATTAGAGAGCTGATCCTTGAGTTGCTCAACTAGAGATTCAAAGCCAGCGGAAGTTTTTTATGCACATGCGCACAAGAATCGGTGCGGCGCTCGCCAGAGTAGGGGGTGGAGTTGAAAAAAGTGGGCGTGGAAAAAAGACGAATGCGCGACTGCAAATTCTCGGACAAGCTTGTTGCAAATGAGCTCAAACAGTAGAATCGGTACTTGTTGATGTCATCAGATCTGAGACCCACATCCCCAGCAGAGGTCATCAAGGATTGTGACCCTGTGTGGTGGACCTTGACAGGGTGGTGGATTGTTATGCTTGAATTCATCCCCACAGGCTTCAACTGGATTCGCTAGTCACTGATATCAACATTTAGCTTCCTTTGGTGGAATATATACCTAGATATACCTTACCATAATATTATTAATAACAATCTGTCGTAAATCCATTGAAACTTTATAGGATAACTTGTTTTCATTCTGAGAGAATTATTAGAAAATGCTCTCAAAATGCTCTCAAAATTCAGATAATTGTTTAAAATATCTGGGAAAACATGCCCATGGACCACAATAGGTGCTCCGCTGCTAATTTAGTCAAACAGATTCCCTATATGCTCCTGGCAAAAGGTCCACTTTGAAAAAAAGAACTCCCTTCATTCCCCCCCCCCCCCCCCCCCCCCCCCCCCCCCCCCCCCCAAGCCAATAACCCTTTCTGTATCGCTCTTTAGTGTCTGTTTGAAACTTCTAGATCTCAAAAAGGCAGACGACCCGTTCCTATTTTACGGGTGAAAGTATAGGTGCGTACGCCAAGTGGTAACCACACCCTTCCAGTTGTAACCTTCAACCCCTAATTGCTCTTTTTAGGGAACTGGAGAAATTAGAAGTCCTCCAAACAGGCATCCTTCACAACCGCAATCAATAGTAACCACCCTTGTAATTGTAACCGCCCTAGATTGGGCAGAATAGTAGTAACCGTGGTTCCTATTAGGTAGCTACGTAAGTTATGTGTGGAAGAAAAAGCAAGATCTTGAAGACCAAATTTCGACTGTTTGGAGGACTGCCAGTTTAATACCTTCATGAAGAATTCAAAGCATGCTTGAAGTATTTCTGTGGTTGAAGACACCATTTATTATATTAAAAAGCTGCTCAAGTGAGTTTCAACTGAGTTAATAAGCTTTGGTGCCTATCATTTTAAAATAGCTGTCAAACCAATAGAGGTATGCTACCAGAATCCCCGCAAGGATTTGTGTGTGTATTTGTGGGTGTGTGATGCAATATTTGTTTGGATCTGGCAAAATAAGCCAATTTTAAACAATAGCGAATTTGAGCACTGCAAGATGACTTGGGTTTGTCTGTAGGTGATTCTACAGGTGAGGGTCTATCTTACCATCCAGTATGAATTGTGAGCAATTAGAAATGCTTGGGCTAAAATAACTTTTCACATCATAGAAGATCTGTTGCAGCTCAACACAACATTGCTCTATTATGTGCTCTCATTAGAGTATGACCATCCAAAGCCATGAAGTTTGGCTCACAGAGTTCCCAAGGGAATCTTAATGTTAAGACTCCACAACTGTTTATATGTGCAGAACTTATATGAAGCTTGAGGTCCAGTGGGTTGGTCCAAAGAGGACCAATGCTCCTTAAGATTTTGTAGGCACACTCCATTACATAGGTCAAATATAATTATTTATCTGCTGGACACAGGAAACCACTAATCACATTTAAGAAGCTTGTTCACATCAGAATCTTCAGAATCATCGGTATCTATATCACCATTAATTCTTACGTGATTAATACCATTAATTCTATCAGCACACAAATACTGTTTAATATCAGCACACACAAATGCCATAATACTGTATATTGACTCACTTCCATAGAGGTCACAGTGGAAACAGCATACCAGTAATAAGTATTTGCCAATGCACTAGTCAGAATTAAATCCAAATAAACGATGAATATAATTATCCAACCTTGGAATGATTCGAGTCCAGATATGATAGTGAATATTAGTGCTTAAGTTGTGGAATGTGACACTATAGCACGTATCACATGTTTACAATTTGTGGTTAATATTAATATCCCGTATTCTGTGATTACTGATGTTTACATTAAGATATTAATAGACTGGCTGGTTTTGTATATATATACATAATATATATATATAATATATATATGCCTGTCTTGTTCTTAATGATCAGTCTTGAAATCTATAACATAAGTTATACTACATGATGGCAGTCATGAATTATGGCCAAAATACATCTCCAACCTCCAGAGCCCTTTAACTTTCAAAACCTTATGACTGGCCCAGATTGAAATGCCAATTCACAGCATTTCATGAGGCATCCTCCCTAACTGCAGCCAGTGACAGGCATCCTCCTGCAGCCAGTGACAGGCATCCTCCCTAACTGCAGCCAGTGACAGGCATCCTCCTGCAGCCAGTGACAGGCATCCTACCTAACTGCAGCCAGTGACAGGCATCCTCCCTAACTGCAGCCAGTGACAGGCATCCTCCCTAACTGCAGCCAGTGACAGGCATCCTCCCTAACTGCAGCCAGTGACAGGCATCCTTCCTAACTGCAGCCAGTGACAGGCATCCTCCCTAACTGCAACCAGTGACAGGCATCCTCCCTAACTGCAGCCAGTGACAGGCATCCTCCCTAACTGCAACCAGTGACAGGCATGATTCCTCCCTAACTGCAGCCACTGACAGCAAACAAGTAAATATACGTCTATACTGAGAAAGCAGAAGTGGTACTTATGTCACGGAAGAAAGCAGTCTATGGCATGGTCATGGCAAAATTTGAGGTCTTCTTCCAAGTGCAACAAAATGATTTTTGAAAGAGCAAGATTCAACCAGCGAAATCGACTCGGAGGAGAGATAATGGAACAGTACATAATGGAACTGTATAACAGTATAAGTTGGCCGAAAGCAGTAACTACGGGAAAATGAAGAATGAAATGATCCGAGATTGGGAATAGTGACAGTGCACTACGCATTGACTGCAATTGGATGCAGCACTAACTCTTGACAAAGCCAAGACGATGATTTCGTCAGCGAGAAGCTGTGGGAGAACAGCAACAGCAACAACTGCTCAAAGTCGAGAGTGAATAGCCTCAATGATTTTAAACCATGGGAAGATCGCCACAAATAGTAGAAGATATCTCAGCCCAGAAGGAGTACTTACTCTATACCCAAGAGTGTTTCACACACAATCCAAGTCATGTCAATGCTGTGGAAGAGGTCATGACCTCCAAGACAAATGCCCTGCCAAAGAGACAACAAGCCATCAAAAGGAAAGGTCACTACACTTCAGTGTTTTCCCAAAAATATATCTCAAGTAGAAAGTATGAATGACATGGATGCCACCTATCTGGATACCATGTCAGCCTGCCAGAGTTCAACTTGGCTCACACAGATACAAGTGAATAGAAAAAACCGTCTCATTCAAAATGGACACTGGAGCAGAGGTCACAGGCATATCAGTGAATACTCACAAGCAACTAAACCTCAGTTAACTGCTGCTAGACTTCCAAGGGCAGAGATGAATGTCATGAGTATGTTTGATGCAACTATATCTCATGGCAACAAATTGACGAGGCACCCCATATTTGTAGTTGACAGTCTGAAGGCTAACTCACTCAGACTGTCATCTACATCTGCCCTGAATCTTGCAGTATGATTTGATGCAACTGTTGAGGAAAACCCCGATAACATAACACCGGACATCTTCCTAGGCCTTGGCAATCTAGGAGGGGAGTATGAAGTCTAGCTCAAGGCAAGCCATCTCTTGGCTCCAAGACAAATCCCATTACCTCTACAGCCAAAAGTGAAAGAAGAGCTTACCAGGATGGAATCTATGGGTGTCATATCCAAAGTGGATGAACCAAACCCTGGTGTGCAGGAATAGTTGTAGTGTCAAAGAAAGTTAGTGCAATTTGAATTTGTGTTGACTTCAAGCCTCTAAATGAAAATGTCCTCAGGAAGGTACATCCACTTTCCAAAGTGGACAAGACTTTCACTCAGCTAACAGGTGCCAAAGTTTTCAGCAAACTTGGTGCAAACTGTGGATCTGACAAATTTCTTTAGCCAAAACATCACAACCCCTAAGGACCTTTCTCACTGTATTCAGGTGGTACTGTTTCAACAAGCTGCCGTTCAGCATATCTAGTGCATCAGAACATTTCAGAAATGAATGAGCAGAATTCTCTCAGGAGACTGAAAGGAATTCCCTGCTTAATGGAGGATGTTACTAGTGTTGAGGGGGAGGGGGGGACAGCTTTTATGGCAACTAAAATGCAATTAAATAATGGTAAAATTCTATATTCTACATCAAAGCATGTCTTATAGTGATCACAATGGTGGCTGTGTCGTTGACAAACTGCACTTCGATATTTCCTTGCAACAGTGTAATATTGAAATTCTCTGTACTTTCAATGATGTTATCATCAATGATGCCCAATGATGCAGTCAGAATTGGTAAAAGAATTTAACACAAACATGTCTGGAAAGGACAAGGAGGAGTATGATGTTCACCTAACAGTGCTTGAGTGCATCAAAGCAGCCGGAGCTACACTCAACCCTAGCAAATGCGAGTTTGAGAAATCTAAACTGAAATTCCTTGGGCATATCATCGGAGATCCAGACAAACATCTGCCATTTGTGAAATGATGTCGCCCTCCAATATTTCAGAGCTACGATATCTCGTGCAAATGGCAAATGCGGCTAGCAGAGATATCTGAACCTCTTTAATTGCTGCATAGCAAGAAAACAACTTGGATGTGGGGATATGCTCAAGAGCAGGCCTTCACCAACCTCAAAGAAGAGTCGTCAAAGCCAACGATACTGGCCCTATGACACACAAGCACCAACAAAGAGATACCTCATTGAATGGACTGGGAGAAGCCAGATTCCAACATGCAGTCATACATATTCCTTGGAAATCCCTCTACAAAGCTGATGCCTTATCAAGAGCACTTTCAACAACAGTCAACAGTGGTACCAGACTGCAAGGTCACCTAGGAATACAAAGGTGTCGTCTTCATGCCAAATTCTCAGTGTGGTGGCCTGGAATATCACAAACCATCAATGACATTGTAAAGCATGTTAGGCATGTGCAAAGCAGGTGTGAGCCAATGATCACTTCCCGATTATCCTTGGCAAAAGATATCATCAGATTTATTCCAACTCAATAGAACCCAATGCATTGTGATTGTCAATTTCTTCTCGAAGTCATCAAATTGCCAAGAACTACATCCCATCATTGAAGTTCTTGAGAAGATATTTTCCCGTCAGGGATTCGGAAAGGGGTTGACCTATATGTCTCAGTAAGGCCATGTGGGTCTTGCAGCTTCATACAATAGTTTCTTTAGTCTTCACTTCCCTTTCAACATGTCCATTGCAGTGTCCATAGTGGGGACTACTGGTGATGTGTAGGATTTTGCAAAGTCTGAGAAATATCTTGATGAATACTGAGGTTCATTGTCACTCACTACAGTTTCGGCCCTGGTGCAGACCCTCACCTAATGGGGAGACAGCTTTGAGCAAACATTCCTTTACACAAAGATAACCTTAGCACAGATTGGAAGTATCTGAAATCTTCAACCGCCATCACAGAGCCCATCCACTCTCAATACTTCCAGAAAAAACTGAAATATGGGTCACCACAGGAGACCAACCAACAGGATGTGTAATGTCATCTACAACACATCAGGAGAAACTGAAGTTATCTCAACCCAATACCTCACTCAGAGAGCAACAATGGGGAACCCGATCCAGCACACATCCAAACCCAATTATGACCCCATCACCTACCAGCACAGCCCCATTCATCTTCTAAATGAACTTTAACTCCATCCCAGAGAAAGGTGATGTGGAATGTGACATTTAGCACATATCACATGGTTACTATATATTAGTGGTTAGTAATATCCTGCATGTATATCCTGTAGAATATCCTGTGGTTGCTGATATATATTTACTGTTAATTAAGTCATGCAGACATGTAGTCTCCTCTATACATATCATCATGCTATTAACAGGTGGCTGATTTTGTGTGTATATATATATGCGTGTCTTGTTCTTAATGCTCAGTCTTGAAATCAATGACAGCAGTTATACCACAGAAGTCACTTTCTTATATCATAATTTTGTTGATGCAAACGAGTACAGCATTCATTGGTTACCACTCTACTAAGTGCATCGGAAAACCAAGTGCATTTAAGGGTGTGTCTAAGTCAAAGTCAGAAATCTAGAAAGGGTGTGCAGCTCCATAACTTCTTTGTGGTTCAATACATAATACATAAAAGTATCTCTACTCTTGTGCTTTGTTTTGGCTTTAAAATTGTAGGTATAGATACAATTCCAAATCACTTGCACCCAAGATCCGATAAGGTGAGGTGACCAGTAAAAAATAGTTTATGTGTTGGTCATGAATATTTTAAACTTTACTGTGACTTTATGTTATTATATATTCAGCCATCCTTGGGGACCTAGCATGAAGATGGTATCACGAAAGAGCTGCAGTTCTGCCTTGTACGTATGTTAGCTGTCACACATGTACAACATTCACGATGGTGGTTTTATTGGTTCTTTGTGTGTGTGACTTCTTCAGCACCTGTCCTTGTAAGACCTGTTCTTTATCTTTGCTCAATAATCTTGTTCAATCTAGCTAGCAGCATAGGTTGGCCACTAGTCTAGAGGTTTTGTGTTGAGCTTGTTGATTTCCTTCACCGTTCTCAGTATCATTGCTCAATGACCTTCTTACATCATGTGCCATCTTCTCCAGATGTGTGCAAGCTGATGAGTTGGATATTCTTGGGGCTCGCAATAACCTACATTTTGGGAAATAGAAACCTGCAAAAATGTGTGAAAAATGTTATTAGATAGAATTATCATGGGATGATGGTGAAGAAAATGCATCTCTCAGCATTTACAAAGAAACATTTACAAAGAAACAAGCAAACAAGATCCCTCTGGATGCAGAGGAGGGAAGACCTGGCAGTAGATCTCTCTGGATGCAGAGGAGAGAAGACCTGGCAGTAGGTCTCTCTGGATGCAGAGGAGAGAAGACCTGGCAGTAGATCTCTCTGGATGCAGAGGAGGAAAGACCTGGCAGTAGATCTCTCTGGATGCAGAGGAGGGAAGACCTGGCAGTAGATCTCTCTGGATGCACAGGAGGGAAGACCTGGCAGTAGCACTGGATAATGACCTTGGGCCGTCTAGTGGTGATTTAGCGAAACATTAAGTATGAATGCTGAGAAATTAGGAACACCTTTGTCCAAACAGAGCCACAACACAGCTCTATCATGTGATCTTTTTATAATTATGTGGTCAGCTTGGAAGCTTGAGACCCAACAAGTAATTCCAAACACCTCTAATGTCCTGATTAAGATAGCTAATGAAATATGAGCTGTTTCAGGTGTGTCTCCAGTACATACTCATGTTTACTTGATGGCATGTGAAGCTAGTCACTTCTCCAATTCCTTGCTCTTCCTATTGAAAGTTAAGCTACAATGAATGTTGCATCCTCGACAAGATCAGACCACCTCATGGCGAACGTGGACTGATGGATCTGGACGATGAGACATTGGTTTGGCTCGCCTCAACCGAGCTACAAGTTTAAAGGCACACGCCAGAAGAAGAAGAAGAAGACAAGATATAATCATAAATTATACCAAAGTAAAATAAAATTGTGTTAGGTTTTAGAGTACACTGAGTATAATACTAGAAAGTAATTATACAAGTCCCCTTAAAACTGCCACCACAGAAAATATCATGTTAAGCAAGCCACAGATTCAAATGGCTTGCACTTTCTTATCAGCCTACAAATAGTTCAGACACTCAGATTTTGAGGTAGTCCCACTTTGACTGTGTCTAACTTTAGCATAGTTATATCTATGCCACTTTTTAATATCAAAAGAGATCACACAGTGAGTGCTGTCATTTGAGTATATATAGTTCACACAGTCAAGTGTGCAGAATCTATGGAGCTGTAAAGTCATAACCACAAGGGTTTTTTAGCATTTGTATTTTATAATTTTACACCCCCTTCACATGAATAAATGTCCACTTATATTTGCACCAAGTTGTAGTGTTTGTACAGCTCTATCCATCGAGACTTGATGCTGGAAAGTGTTCAGCCTACCAGTTTGGGGGATGATTTAACTTCATATTCCAACCTGCAGTTCTAAAAGATGGGAAAACAAAAATATCGTCAGAAAGCAACCGCACTGGCTACATTTTTGTATATAAATCAGGACCATAGCATGAATGTGTGCAAAGATATGGTCCTTTAAATGGTGCACCATGTTTTTTATCTCTTGCCTTAATTAAAGTTATGGCTATGTGCTTCTGAAGACAGTTTGGCTCCAATGCACGTGACATGTGCATTGAGTGTGCTGTGTAGACAGACCTTGTCTCAGAGGCTAACTAATTAATGGTGGGACCATACATCAAACCATGAAAAGTTGTAACACATATTTGTAATCGCAATAATCTTTCCTCTGTCCAGGTATTTTGATACCAAGTTGTTGCTTATTGTGTGCTTTCAAATGACATGTCTATAGGCTCATTTTCTTAGAAGATCAAGGTCACTCAAAACTGCACCCTCGTCAACTGAAACAGTCCAAATTCCCCAGTGTGGTGTGATGAAAGGCTCTACTAACTTGAATGTGGCTTCCCAAAGCACTTAATTGTGATGTGAGCTAATTAGTTTATGGCTACATGTCTCATTTCTTGAATAACCATAACTAGGAAATACATGCAGTAACGAAATATTAGAAAGACTCGTATGACCAACTATGTGGATTCATGGGCTGTTGTACTCATGAAGAAGCCTATAATTTGGAAATGAAATTTTGAACTGCAGCAGCCACATTCGGGAATACAAATGCTGTGCTTCAGGTGCCAACCAAATCAACTTCAGTGCAGCATATATAATTTTATTTGCAACACCAGCTGAAAGTGAGCGATTTTAAATTTTTTACTATATTGATGTTAAGTCATCGATTTTTCTCCCCATTATGGAGTGTGCTGCACTCCCTATATTGGTTTGAGACACGTTTCAAAATTACAATTATAAAATGCACACACAAATATTAAACATGTAGCTAACTCAATTTGGCAGCTGCTTAGCAGCCTAAATGTGGTTTCAACAACTTGGCACTTCCAACAAATATGCCTTGAATCCTTTGCTAGGCTAGGGCTCTAGGGCTATGGCTTGAGCTAGGGCTAGGGCTAAGTGGTAAAGTGGCAGATCTAAAACAAGTAGTTATTGGTTAATCGATATAGGGAATTCTAGTGAAGCCACTAACAGTAATGTACCAATAGACTTGAGAAAGATGATTTTTCATTTTTTTAATTTTTTTAAATTGAAGTCAAAAGCCATTTCCACCTATTGGTCGAGAAATGCACTTCAGGCAAAGAGCCTTCAATGAGGTCATGTGTTAGCCAAAATTCCAAAGTTGAAATAAGATTTACAAATCTGTTCCCGACCTTACTTCTACCACCTTCCCCACAACCATATATCTCAAATACTTTTAATGAAGATATGTGAGAGAACTCAGTAACATACAGGAAGTAAGGCTGAGATTTAGGTTAAGGACGGCATCAGCATGACTCTTGATGACATGTGGTATGTGGCAGGATGGTAGATGTGAACTATGTGATGAAGGTGTTGTGGAAGATATTGTGCATTTCTTGTTGGGACTGAGAGGAGTTTACTGGTGATGGAGGAAGATTATTGGATATGGTTGAGTGGCATTGAAGGTTCTGAATAGTAGGTGGTAATGATCATTCAAGTAGTTAATTCATGAGTTTTCTCTGTAGTCAGCATAATTTATTGCCTGTATGTATTTAATGATGTCCTATCTCAATGCCCAACAGAACAATTATTATTATGAATATTAAAACTAGAGCATATTATAGGGACAAAGGGAGTAATTAGTCAGAACCAGTGAAAGCCAATGCTTCACTCTGTAAATATCGCCACTTCAGCAGCCATGGTATTTTTCTAATAGTGTAAGGCTAAACCTCGCTAGCAAACTGGTGTTAAATGGTTGCAAAGATAGATACACCATACAAATCCTTCTCAATAATCAACTTAAAATTGTATTCTCTCAACGTTTCAACTATATAGATGCTCTAGGCTCATCAGGACTAACGAATGAAACGACAATTTATTAATTTATAGAGGGACAGGATCTATTGACAATAATAATAGTAATAATAATTATAATTATTATTATTGTTGTTGTTGTTATTGTTATTGTTGTTGTTGTTATTAATACTACTACTACCACTACCACTATTATTATTGTTGTTGTTATTATCATTGTTGTTGTTGTTTTTGTTGTTATTATTACTGCTGCTGCCACTACTACTACTACTGTTATTGTTATTATTATTATTATTATTATTATTATTATTATTATTATTATTATTATTGTTATTATTATAAATATAAATATAAATTAATGATAATAATAATAAATAAAATAAATAAATAAATATAAAATAATAACAACAAAAATAAGGATTAAATGAAGGAATTGCTAAAACTTGTAAAAGAACATATTTTGTCAGTGTTAACTCAAACATTTCGTTTTCCAAACTTGGAATGCAATTAAAAAATATATATATATATATATATATATAAGACTTGTTTGATTATTAAAACATTAACAAAGAATTACAAAGAACTGAATATAGAAATATTATGTTGGTTATGGCTTCTCTTGGGAGTGTCTATCCAGCTAGCCAAGTCCATTCCAAAATCTCAATTGAACTGCTCACACTTTGGTGCTAGGCTGATGTGCAATGCATCTTTCATTAGCAGCTCCTTCTGTCTTCTGAACTGGTCAAGATGGTGGCTTCCTCCCACAAAATAAGATGTCCATTATCAATACATATTCAGCAACTGCACATTTCTCTACAGCACACTTTTTACAAGCATCTTGATGTTCTTTCATTATGGTCTCCAGTCTTCTGTTGATCTCCCCTATGTAGTATTTCCAACAGCTGCAAGGGATGTGGTATACATTGCATGAGTGTGTTCTAGCTGGTAATTCATCCTTCACTCTGCTCAGTTGTACCCTCAGAGTTTTTCCCGATATGAAAATGACTCTGATGTTGAACTTCCAGCAGACCCTCCTGATGTCTTCACTCATCCCTGCTAATAAGGAATTGCTATATACCATAGGATCTGTCTACTTTGGTTTAAAAAAATTCATTTCTCCCCATCCAATTTCTCCCAATCCAAAACAAATTTTTTAACATCTTTGCCTTGTTTTTCTATTTTTAATTGTGCAGCCACCTGGAAGAGTCAGCTACTCAATATAACACAGAGCCAGCAATACTATTACTATGTTTACTACTAAAGTAGACATATGCCTCGGTATTCATTTATACAAATAATCACATGCATTATAAGTAGTACATGTACCTTGGTTTTCTTGAATGTCTTGCTGTTAACTGGTGAAAAGTGCTTTACAGTGTTTTGCTGAATAATTAGTGCTGATTCAGAATAAATGCATTGGGCAGTTGATATATAGTCATCTGGCAGTAAAATTGTGATGATATAATTATGATGATTGTATGCAATTTATGTGTGTGGGTAGTCTTGAATAACATATTTCACACTTTTAATATTTTGGCAGGGCTGCTGGTGTACTATAATTTTTGAAGGATTAAGAGAGGCTTGAATTGTTTTTTGGAGGGGTTGAAAATCAGCCATTTTTTATCTGTGTGGCTGTGGATGTGTCCTGTGATATTTGTTTGTGTGATATCAATCTCTGTTTGTGTGTGTGGCTGTGATGTGTGCTGTGACATTTGTTTGTATGATATCAATCTCTGTTTGTGTATGTGGCCGTGGGTGATTTTTTTTTGGTGTGATATTGATCTGGTAAAACCTTCAAAATTTGAACACTGCAAGTTGACTGGGTTATCTGAGGATGATACTACTATGATGATGAAGAACAACCTTACCCCATGAACTCCTGTATGAATCATCCAATTAGAAATGTTTGGACCAATATAACTTTCTACTTCATAAACAAAGAATGAACTGTGAACTGTTACATGTGCAAACCACATTGCAGGGCAGGAAGTTTAGTTCATGGACTATTTGAAGGGAATCTTGAAATTGAGACACCACAGCTGGAAACTTGAGGTTTAGCAATTGGGTCCAAAGATCACTTTTGCCTAAGAATTGCAAAAACGCATTCCATTTATGTGTCAGATATAAATATTTATCAGATGGACACAGGAAGCCACTAATCATTAAGAAGCTGGTTCACATCGGAATCATTTATCATAGTTCAAACACTACTAACTGTCTAATATAATTATCTAATATAAGCGGAGACAAAAACAGTATCACCAGGTGGGCTCAGACCATATTTTTTATTTTTGCAAGGAAATCATGATTCTACACCTCACTAACTTTATTGGAGTTTCAGCTCATTATTGTTCATCATCTTGAGTTATTGACGCTATATATATACCACTCATGAAATGAACCTGAGGAAGCCTGAATGATGGGACTCTTGACATTACACTCGTTGTTCACAGCAGAGACTTGGAACTCATGAACAAAGTAACTGCACAGTCCAACTTTCATTTTTACACATTATTTAAAAACATTCTGTCATGTGACTGTGCACTACTCTAAATATTGCTCAAGAAAGCTTTTGAAAATACAAGAAACAAGACTAAGCAATTACAAAACATGATTTCCCATTAAAGTGTATTGACAAATATGTTGGTGGCACATTTTCCAATTTTTGTTTCTTGGTGCATTTTTTAAAATTAAAATGTTTTCCCCCTTTTTCAATTGGACTCTTATCTCATGAGGTAGAGTCCATCCTGTGTGCTCACCACATTTGCAATATTGAAAATGGCATAATTAAGAAAGGAAAATAGAAAGTAATAATACATTAATTTGTCTAAATTCTGACTTAGTTAGGGTGGTAGGATTTTAAAATAAGCTCCCAGTCTTATGGTTTATTGCAACACACTATGCAGAAGTGGGAGTGGGCTACATTTTGAGATCAAATATGCTCTGGGTCTCCATTTAAGTTAGCGACCATGAGTCTAATTCGTCAAATTCTACCTCTATTCCAAGAGATTCTACTGGCTATATGGGCAGAGCTCGGAAGCTTTAGGCCCAGTAAGTAGTTCAAGCATATTTAATGACCTTTTAAGGATTTCTGCACACGTGTTATATATTATCAGCTAGACACAGGAAGCCACTAAAAAGCTGGTTCACATCAGAACCTTCCCATATCTCCACACAAACATCACTAAAAAATTATCTAATACCACTACATAATACAACACCTCTGTATTATGACACCCTTCATAGCGGTCACAGTACACCACAGGTGGTCTCGGGGTACAAGTATATACCAGTCATACTTATTTGTCAAAATACTGGTCGAAGCTAAAAATAAATAATGATATATAGCCTGGAATTGTTCGGATCCAGATATGGACTGAGAACTGCTGAAGTTGATTCCTCAGATTTCATTCTGCAAACAAGTATAGCACTGGCTATCATTCTACCAAATCTCTTGTAAGCCTTGATCGAGTGCATTTATGTCTCTAGGTCAAAGTCTGAAATCTAGAAAAGGTGTGTCTAACTTAAAGCTCCATAATTTCCACATGGTTCATAGCTTAATTCTACTCTTATACTTTGTTTTGGCATTAAAATTGTAGAGCTATAGCAAGCAGCATGCACCTTAATTGTGAAGGGCACCAGTTACAAAACGGTTTTACTCGATATCTGTTGGTCATGAATATTAACTTTTGTGTGGCTTAGTGTTAATATATGCTACATTTTAACATGCAAAGCATGTGTGAAAATGTTTGGAGAGATAGAGAATTATATGGAGTGGGATGCAAATGTGACTATCAGCATTTATAAAGAAGCAAAGAAAGGCTGACAAGGTCTCTCTGGATGCAGAGGAAGAACAGATGGCAGCAGCACTGGAGGATCTCTTTGGGATCTGAGGGTGCTTGAGGGAAAGCTTATGAAGTTAGGGAAACCGGAACAATAGCTGTTCACATATCAAGCAACCACAATGCAGCTTTGTCATGAGATCACTTGAGACACCAAAATTATATCATCGTTCAAAGGTCAGAAAGCGTACTTCTTAGAATTACAAATAGTACAGGTGTGGTCAGAGCTTGGTGGTTTGAAGTTCAGCAAGTGATTCCAATCAGCACTAATGCCCTGCTTACAGATGACTGTGAGATAAATAATGAAATATGAGCAGTTTATGGATGTCTCCAGTGCAATGCTCCCATATTTATTTAGTTTATGGCAACAAGTTTGATAATCAAGTCACTTCTCTAGTCCTTGCTTGTTGTGGTTATCTACGAGGAATGCTGCATACTATATAATTATACAGTGAATGTACAAGGAGAGATGAGTACTGATCATGTAGTGCATATACAAGCACTTCCAACAAACATGCCTTGAATCCTTTGCTAGGCTAGGGCCAGGGCTACAGCTAAAGCTAGCACTAGGTGGTAAAGAGACAGACCTAAAATATAGCTGCAAATTTGATTTCGAAGTCAGTAGCTATATTGGTTTACCGATATAGGGAGTTTAAAGGGGTATATACTTTAGGTCAGATTTAAATTTTGCATTTTAATTTTTTTTTATCTCACCCAACTATGCTTCAACATACTGGAAAGGTGGATTCCAAGTTACAGAAGATTTGGATGCTCTATTCTGGGCTTTTACACACACCATCCACCCGGGAAGGCGATCAAGAAGCCTTACCTGAATTCAGGGGGGACAATGGCATTTTTTTAAACTTTTTTTTTTAACTTATGGTTACCACTTTAGAGCTCCGTAGATTCTGTAAACTTCTTGGTATGGACTTGATATATAGCTCAAAAGATAGGTCTCTCTGTGTGCTCTCTTTGGTACTAAAATATGTTTCATAAGCTAAATATAGGCAAGTTACTAGACCCTAAAGTGGAGGGACCTCAAAAACCTGCATCTCAAAGTCCCCATCCAGAATAACTCCAGATTTGCAAAAAAAATTGAGAGTGGCCAACAACCTCAATTTTCAACCCGTGCGCTTGACCACGTCATAAATTTTTAACGCTTATTGAAAAAGTTCATTGCATGCTCTAGGGCTTCCTCTAGCCAAATTGAGGGTGTTTCAATTTTTTGGCACTTAGCAATACATGTATACCTATAAGGTCGAGAAACAAGATTGTTCACTATATAATTATTTATTGATGTGTACATTTCAAAAGCCCATTGGTTGAGCTGAAGTATAACAAGAAATGCACTTCCAGCATAGAACCATATGAAGTCATCCATCTTGTGTTAGTTAGCCATCTTGTGTTAGCCATCTTGTGTTAGCCATCTTGTGTTAGCCATCTTGTGTTAGCCATCTTGTGTTAGCCATCTTGTGTTAGCCTTCTTGTGTTAGTCATCTTGTGTTAGCCATCTTGTGTTAGCCATCTTGTGTTAGCCATCTTGTGTTAGCCATCTTGTGTTTGTCCAAAGTTGTAATAACTTAGTATTGAGAGGTACAGGTAGAGTTAGTATTCTCCCACCCCTCCACCCACCCACAACCATGAAACACTCACACAACTTCTGGGTTTTATTGCTACAGGTAGGCAGAAGTTCCCCTTGAGGTCCCTGTAAGCATGTGATTCATGATAACTATAGTACTTTCAGCCATACACACTGACTTCATGACAACTGGAGATAATCTAAAGAGATTTGACTTCATTTTTTCCTCACCTGCCACTCATTTTGTTACCATAGCAATAAACATGTAAACTTTACAATGGCACATTTGATCATGAATGTTCAACTTGCAAAATTGATCAGCCAAATCCCAACTCTTGTGCTTGTTGCTATGTCCTAAATCTCAATATATTATGATGTCATTATAAGGTGCCCAGAGGGACTTATCCATTGACACTAATATACTGGCTAGGACTATAGGAAATGAGCTGTGGTGCCTTGAACATTTCCCTTTGGTTTGACCTTTAGGTCTCCTATAATTTATAACAACATTCTCGTGTTCTCTTTCACTGCCTGTCGCTATAAATAGTGTAGCAGATATTATGTCAAAGTAACAGGAGAACTTCTGCTGATTGCATCTCTGTGGAATGTTAGTGGATCAATAATATTTCCTGCCAGCAAGTGGTTCTCTATTTTTGGATTGCCATAGTTATCAGATGTTTGCTACTTCTGGAAGTGAAATGCATTTTAGATTCAAAACTGGTGCAGTTTAGTGAAACCATGGTTACTGGGTGATTCACAACAACTGGTCTGACCTGTAGCAAATTTATACTTTAAGGAAGATTTGCATATATATCCAATTTTTACTTGAGTACAACTATTCTTGAATGTATAATTAAAATCAAATGAACATTTCTATATGCAATAATGATTAATGATTACAACAAACAAGTGTATGTGTACCCTATTGAATATTAGTACTTGCTCTAATAATAGTTGATAATGGAAATGATTCAGTAAATATGAATTGCAACACATATAATTATATAGCAAATTGTGAAGAGAACCAATAATTTCAAAAAACAATAAAATATGTAGTCTCTGATTAGGTCAAGTTGTTGCAGACTGTTTTACTAACTCCACAGGGACCGTAACATGCTTCACACCTGCAACTTGTGGCTGTTTTTTGTTGGGGGACCACTTTATACGAAAATCTGTAGACATAATTTAGCAGATCGAGTGTTCCTTGCTGGTAATGGAACATTACTAACCTCCTGTCCACAAAAGAGAGTTCAACACGATTAATACAAATAAAAGTCAGTTTCACTCGAATGATTATTTTGGTGCGGGCTCTACAGCACTGCATGTGTTTTCCAGAACATGAACTACTTGCACGGGGGCCCAAATCTTCATTTCCAGTTGTATAGACTGGCTCATGAGTAAAATAACCAGCACAGCCACCTGAACACTTGCCTATAGGCTGACTGGAATTCACAAGGAAGCAGAAGTGGTTTGTGTCTTCAGTATTCTTGGTTCTCTCGGTAAAATGATTGTCCAAGTAGTCATTTTCAGAATATTTCAACTGGCAGCCAAGGGCAGTTGTTAGAACTAGAAGAAGTACTGCAAAACTTGTTGCTCCCATTGTTAGCTTTGTAGCTGAATTGAAGGATCTGCACTTAGCTGTAGCCGAGAAATTATATAGGGTTTCTCGCGCATGCCAAACTGATACTCATTGTGTTGAGCTAAAAATAATTGTATCGCGCTTTTCTACGGAAGTGGTTAACTCTGAAATATTATTTTTTTGATCTTCGCGTTGCACCTTGCTATTTTTAAACCTAGAAAAGCACTGCTTGGAAATTGTTTATTAGTCCTTATAGACTTAGCTTACATCTTAGAGTGGCTTCGTCCATCCACTCGGAGTCTGCCTCTCTAGATTTTTCTAGAGCGTTGACTTCACTCGTGGCTTTACGTTCTCTGAAGTGAGAATGTTGTTCGGCATACTACTATAGGGACCAGTAGAAATTGAAGCCTGGAGACGATTTGCTTTATATATGGAGCATATATATATATATTTATTACATGCGACTAAAAAGGAGAAAAGTAGATAGACACTGTTGTAGGGAGGCTAGGAAAGCATAGCAAATAGATGACTTCTGGATAGAAAAAATGTTTATCTTTACAAAAGTGTTTAAATAGCAGGGGGGGAATCTTGAAGTAGAGGATATTATTAATCCAAAACATGGTCACATCATCAGTACCACCAGTTCCAAGTTGAAAGCCAGCAGGCCAAAAATAGGTACGGCTCGTTTTATGGATAAGTCTAGATTTGGTTTTGTTTTCTTCTTTTTCTTTTTAATGCACAGAATCTGGCTCCATTCTTTGCTAGTTACTGCTCTCCCAGTGATAGAGCTACTGCTAGTTCAGGCTCACTTCTCTAAAATTTGATTGGTAAAAATGATGATCTCCCCCATATTAAACTGTAAGCTATGAACCTCATCAAAATCCCAGATAAATCTGTGGAGAGCTAGAATTATAAGAGAATACAGCTATATACCCACCATTTAATTATTGTATTTTTTTCTTTCTTGTCAGTGTTGCAACCAAATGACTTGATGAAGTCCAATGCATTTTCAGTTGAAGAGGGGAAAAAGCAGGGTTTTTATTTTAATAGTAACATTCTAGTTTAAGGGTGGGAGTGGGTCTTAAAACACTGCCGTTTCATTATAAAGTACCATTATCTTTGCACACAGTTGTCTATCAAGCGCATTGAAAATCAATTTTCTTGCCACTTGAACATCTTCGTCACGTTTTGGCGCCTAATGAGAACGCGCTCATTTGTAGAGTAGGGCTTTCCCTAAACCACAAATAACTTGGCTACTTTCTAATCAGGAACCACAACTACAGCCTGTATATACTTGAACAATTTTTTGTTTAATATTTTCTGTTATTGTTCTTTGTGTTGTTAATGCAGTATTCCTAGATTAATGTAGTATTCCTAGATTAATGTATATACCTAGATTAATGCCTTAAATAATAAACCTGGTAATGGTCGTCGATCTGCCAAATCGATTACGTAAGTTGCACGTGGTCGACCAGAAAAAGGTTTTGTCGATCGAGTCAAGATATCAAATGGAGCCAGTCAAGCGGGACTAGCGGAAGAGTCAGGCGTAGGGAAGTTGACAATAACGGAGATAAAAAAGAACGATGCCAAGCTTCGAGAGTTGGCAGGCAACCTTGACTGTCGGGGGATAAGTTCAGCTCCATGCGCCTTTAACAACTAGAAATGCTTTATATCTGTGGTTCGTCCAGAAAAGTGAGCAAGCCCCAAGGCACTCAGTGGACTATTGCTCAGAGAAAATACAACATTATGAATATATATAATATGAAAAAATATGTATGTAAAACAACTTGCCAGTTACTGAGGACCTAAATCCTTCTAGTACCAGGAAGTGAGCTTCTTAATCCCAAGGACCTGCAGATTAAAAGGATATTGAAAATAGTTCCAACGTGATTCAGCATTTTAATTACATTCATGAATTTATAGTGCATATCCGAACTTTTTGCTTATCCGAACTACCTTGGGTCCGAATGAGTTTGGATAAGAGAGGGTCTACTGTATTCCTATAGATTACTGTAGTATTCCTAGATTAATGTAGATTAATCTAGTATTCCTAGATCAGTGTGGTATTCCTAGATTAATGTAGTATTCCTAGATTAATGTATATAGTATTCCTAGATTAATGTATATAGTATTCCTAGATTAATGTAGCTTAATGTAGTATTCCTAGATAAATGTAGATTAATCTAGTATTCCTAGTATTCCAAGATTAATGTAGTATTCCTAGATTAATGTATATATATAGTATTCCTAGATTAATGTAGCATTCCTAGATTAATGTAGTATTCCTAGATAAATGTAGTATTCCTAGATGTGATTTGCAATTTTCATTTATTCATTACAAATTTATTTGTTTCTTGAAATAAATTAAAAAAGTAAAAATTTGGATATGCAAAAAAAAAAAGCTGAACGTCATTAAAACTCATGAATATAATCATGCTACTGCCTGTCACCACAAAATACTCTTTCTTGGCATTTGATAATTGCCAATACGATATACATCCGCCATCATCTTACACACATATACATTAATCTAGGAATACTACATTAATCTTGGAAGTAGCTTACTTCCTGGTCCTATGAGAAGCGTCCTTCGGAGCTGCCATGCTGTCTTACACACATAATAATTATACATCCACACATTTAATTTTCAATTAATATGCATTGTGCAATTGTTGATGACAACAGGTTCAGTTCATATACTACTAAAATAAGTGTTTGCTTCAGGTCTCTTAGTGCATGCCAGAGGTCTCACTCCTTTAAGGACTATATATCAGTGATGTCTGAGAGAATCAGCTTGGAACACTTGGTCATCAGTAGCCAGCTTGCATTGCCAGAAAATGGGGTCTGATTCTCAGGAGCATACCCAGCATAGAGCGCGCGCACCCCCCCTAGAGCAAAACAAAAAAACAAAAAAACAAAAAAAGGAAAATGAAGAAAAAAGGTGTGGCCAAGAGTAATCCACATTCAGCCCGGCCATTTCCTCAGTTTCTTACAGCCAGTGCAGCAATCTGCAGGTAACCAAGGAGATGTCTCCACAGATGGACATATTTTCTTTGTCAGGGAAATTGACTTCTGTCGAGACGAAGATTCGGCTAATCAAGGGGAGGAAACCAGAGGTAACATTCAGGCTACCTAGCCAGGAGTTCCCTGATACAAAGAAACATACTGATATTACCAGGAGGCTGTTTAACCTAAGGTATTTGGACATATTCCCCTGGATGTACTATTGCAAGTCATCTAATGGTGTGGCATGTCTAGCCTGCATCCTTTTTGCCAAGGAAGGGAAATTTATGTCACGCCCCACTGAAGTCATGGTATCACGCCCTCACACCAACTTCAGGAAGACTAATGTAGATGCCAAGGCCCACGAATCTGCACAATATCACAAAGAGGCTGTGGCACAGTTTTTAGCTTTTCAAGAAACTAACCATGACCCAGTCTGCGTATTGACCTCCGGATGAATGCACAAGAGCAGCTCACATTACAAGAGAACAAGAAAAAGCTTAAGTCAATCATGCTTCCCATAATCTTTTGTGCCAAGTATGGTCTAGCTCTCCGTGGCAAGAGAGACTATGGGGACATAACAACAGGAGAGAATGCCACAAGTGGAATTTTTCGTGGGCTGTTACACCTTCTTGTGGCAACAGGAAATAAGCAGCTGGAAGACCAGCTCATGGTGGCGAAGAAGAATGCTACTTACCTCTCACCAAAAATACAAAATGAAATAATTGACTGTCTTCACTCAGAAGTAGAAGAGACTATCATCGGTGAGATTGTGAAGCAAGACATTGGCCCAAAATACTGCATTATGGCAGATGAAGTCACTGATGTTTCCAATTGGGAGCAACTTGGTAACACATTTAGTTATGAACTTATTAGCATTCACTTTTAACTAACTTGTTTATTGCAGGTATCGCTGTCCGTTATCTCAATGCTAATGATGAGCCTGTTGAGCGACTTCTAGGCTACCACAAATGTGAATCCATCACGGGCGAGGCCATCAGTAATGCAATTGTGAAATTCTTGAGTGTCAAAGGACTTGACATTTTAGACATGCGTGGTCAAAATTATGATGGAGCAGGTACGTATTAGCATTTATTGTCTATCTACCTTTTTTTTAAAATGTGTCTGTTTTCCTGCTAATTTGGCCTACAGCAAGCATTTATTTCTATCTACCTTTTGAAAAATATGTGTCTGTTTTTGTACCTACAGCATGTTGGTCTCTCTATATATAGCTCATTCATTAGAGTCACTTTAAATTGTTTGTTTTCTCTTGACAATTCTGTCCTCTATCATTCGAACATAATAACATTGAACTATAAGAAGTCTGTCTGATTGTTGTCCTTTTCAGGAAATATGGCCGGAGCACGTAGAGGGTGTGCTGCGAGAATTTCTGCAATAAATCCCAGGGCACCATATATACATTGTGCAAGCCATGATCTGAACCTTGTTCTATGCCATGCCCCGACCATCTTCATAATGATGGAAAACTTGAGTTCCCTAGGGAGGTTCTTCAATAACTCGCCTAAACGGTACAGTAGTCCCTGATTGTTTATTGCTTGAAATGACATGCACAATTGTTATACATCCTCTCATTTCAATTCTCCAATTCTCATTGCTTCAATATACTTGACCATCTTTTAAGCATCTTTCTTCTTCTTTATAGTGAAAGAGCTTTGGAGGCCGAGATTCAGGACTTTAACACCAAGCAACTTAGAGAGAACCAAATCAGGAAGAGTAAACTGAAGGCTCTCTGCCAGACACGCTGGGTGGAGAAACATCATATATTCATGGTAGGAAGATTTATGACTATACCCAATTATGATACTGACATCTATTGTGACTTTTTTTTTTACAATGTGACCACCAATGATGATGATAAGTAGCTATGATAGTAAATAAAGTATGATAGTAAATAAAGGGACATGACAACAATGATAGAGCATAATCATGATATTTATCTTACTTCAGGATGTGCACGAAATGTACGAGCCTCTTGTCAACTGCTTGGACAACATTTGCTTGGCTGGACTGACTAAGTGGGATAGAGAAACTCTGAGCAAAGCTCATGGCCATCTCTCTAAACTTACGAGTTCTGACTTCCTTGCTGCCTTCGAGACTGTGCGATATTGTTTCTTGTGAGTCATGCAACAAATATAAAAATAATTATTACCATCAGATGAAGAATGTATTAGATGAAGAATGCAACTATTTAACTTTTGAAAGTTAGCAAAATACTTGGTTTCTTTTTCAGAAAAGTTCCACATTACAGCAAGTGGTGTGCATCCTATAATTTAAATTATTCCTTCAAACTTTGTGCATTTTTTAGGTTTACACATCCAAAATGTTACAAGGAGCTACAATGGAAATATTGTCTGCATATGGAGAAATCGTGAAAAAGAAATCCAAGCTGCAGGAGGTGCTGACTACCTTTGCTCAGAAAGTTTACTGCCATATGGTGACAAAGGCCAATGTAAGCAACTCTGAGATCTGCATGCCTCGGGTGTGCGGAAGACAAACTCTGCGCCAGAATTATGACATCGGAAGTGTATTATAGGATATCAGTCTTTCAGCCATATTTGACTGATTTGATTGCAGAGTTGGACCAAAGGTTCGAAATAACTGCACTATATTGTAATGATAATGATAATGATAATTGTAATTTTATTTTAGATTCGGTACGATGTCTAAATTTTTTACTCTGGGACTTGATCTTCTGCCACAGAACATGGCAATGTGGCTGGATGATGCAGCTGTGACTAAACTGGCCACCCACTTCGCTGACGATCTGCCAGACCCTTCGACTTTCTCAATAGAAGTGTGGGATGTTGAGGAGGATAAGCCGAGCAGCATAGGGAGTACTCTCGAGTCTAGCAAGCTCCAGGTTAGGAAGGCATGCTATCCAAACATTATTAGAATCTTAAAGTTGCTGCTGCTCCTTCCAGTTACCTCAGCTTCTGTGGAGCGTGCAAATTCGGCACTTAAATTTGTCAAGTCAGCCAGGAGAAATGCAATGACAGAGAACCGACTTAATGCCCTTCTTCTGCTCTTCTGTCATAGAGACATTTCTGACAGCATAAACCTTGATAATGTCATAGACCGATTTGCAAAACTTATGCCACGGAGAATGCTGCTACTCAATCATCTCAACTAGTCCCATTAATCATTTATTTTTGTCATATGATGTACTTTATATAATGTAAATACCGGTGATTTGATCGGTTAGCTATATGGACATATTTCTAAGATATATTTTTTTATTGGTGCCAGCCATTCTGATCACAAATTGGTTTTCCGCATGCAGCAATACACTTAATTGAGCTATATACCCTATTCTATTTGGTTTTGACTACAAAGGCCTTGGAGAGAGCACCCCCCCCCTCTCTAAATCCTGGGTACGCCCCTGATTCTCGTTCATGTAACTTTTCATGAAAATATGCTGTCTTCTCTCTTAGTAATGGTCCACTGATTGGAGTGACTTCCTCCTTTTCAGAATGAACCAAGAGATATAGAGCGCTTCAAAGCTGGTCGAGACTATCAAGGGTGCTTGCAGTTCGGCTTCATTCCTTCCTATCTCCGTTGTCTTTCTTACGAGTTGGGTTGGAGTAATTTCTTGGGATTTCTTGCCTAAGGTAGATAACTACGACTCATTCCATAGTACTCAAAACCGAAACCATTATAGTTAGACAAAACTACGCTCGTCCTTTTGCCACGCCCTAGCCTGCAAATCTCTAGCCCGCTAATTTTCATGTGGACGATCTATACGATGTTTTACTATTTTACCTAGTAGATCACAGAGCGTTCGGAGATGAGTTACTGTACCCCCACTTTGGCTGCATGTAATTAGGCATAGTTATACTTATGAAACATTTTTTAATAGCAAAAGAAGAGAGCACACAGAGAGATCTATATTTAGGTCTATATATAACTAGAACCGACTGATTTGTTAGGCCAGGATGACTGTATTGGACTAAGGATTTTTACTTATAATGTGAATACAAAATAAAAATAATTTAATGATGATAATGATGATGATAAAATAACAACAATGATCAGTTTTAATAATAATTGGAGTTTAGTTTACTACTATTCAGACACTTCTACTCTTCTTCGCCTCTACACTTCTCTTACCGTCCTCATCTGGAGTACTGTTCTTTCCACTGAGACCCTCATCTTTCATCTCATTTTGTAAATTATCTATGTAGTAAACAATGGTCCTCGGACTACTCTTCTCTTCTCACTAAGCTTCATCTTCCATTTCTAACCTCTCGCCGCCATAACACCAAACTTATCTTTTTCGTATTTAGATTTTCCTTCTATCTTCCCACCAAACCTACCCTGCTACAACCTCCAATCCCATACAGAACTGAGTCTGCTTACCTTTCATTTTCTCCTACTATTACTGGGCTCTGGAAATCTCTCCCCAACTACATTAAAGATTACTTGGACAATTTAAGCACTATATTTAACACCACTTATTATCACTTTGACTATTATCTACTGAACTATAATCAACGTAATATATTTCTCCATGTATTTATTTACTTATTTTTACTCTTCATATTAGCCCCTTGATTGAGTATGATCTTATTCCACAAAATTAAAATAATTAAATTAAAATAAAATAGTTATAGACATGTCTCCATTCCAGTATTTCCTGGATTCTTTCCTCTTCCTCTTCGTCTTTCTTCTTTTTCCTTGTCATCCTTTTTCTTTTTTCCTCATCTCGTTCACCTTGCCACCTTCCTCCCCCACTATGTACCTCATCCTCTTACTCTGCCAACCCCCACCTTCCTTTCACCTCCTCTTAATTCATCTCCATCGATGAGTATGTTTGCGAGTATGAAGGAGGTGATTATTGGTTTAGTTACGATTTTTTATGCAATTAGCTTCAGTCAGCTCTGAGATTATTAAGTTGGTAAATTTCTTATTTAATAGATGTCATGTACAAGGAAATCATAAAATCTATGTGATATATATTCTCTAGATATTTCGACTAGATGCTCTCAACATTTTACTGATGAAGGCTAGAGCATCTAGTCAATATTCCTGATGAAGGCTAGAACATCTAGTCATTATTACTGATGAAAGCTAGAACATCTAGTCATTATTCCTGATGAAGGCTACAACATCTAGTCATTATTCCAGATGAAGGCCAGAGCATCTAGTCATTATTCCTGATGAAGGCCAGAGCATCTGGTCATTATTCCTGATGAAGGCCAGAGCATCTAGTCATTATTCCTGATGAAGGCTAGGGCATCTAGTCATTATTCCTGATGAAGGCTAGAGCATCTAGTCATTATTCCTGATGAAGGCTAGAGCATCTAGTCATTATTCCTGATGAAGGCTAGAGCATCTAGTCATTATTCCTGATGAAGGCTAGAGCATCTAGTCATTATTCCTGATGAAGGCTAGAGCATCTACATTATTCCTGATGAAGGCTAGAGCATCTAGTCATTATTCCTGAAGCTAGAGCATCTAGTCATTATTCCTGATGAAGGCTAGAGCATCTATATAGTTGAAATGTCGAGAGAATAAAATATTAAGTTGATTATTGAGAAGGTTATTGTAATGCTATTATGAACTGAGAGTTCATTGAGAGTGAGATATATACTTATTATGTTTTGTTCGCTTGAGCATATACAATAATCTCTCATTGTTAAATTAAAATGCCTGGCCTCTAATGTTAATCTAGCCTCAAAGGGATGCTTAACTGAGAATTATTTCTTCCCAAACACCTTCGCTGAATAATGCACACCATCATGCAAACTTGGCCTAGACTAAATAGAGAAATGTTTTTGTGGTTGGTTGTTTTATTTTACAATGAACATCAGCTTTACAGCAGCAGAATATCTGGACACTTAGAAATGTGAAGGGCAATTATTCACTAAATATGGTTGAGCTAATCTCTTACTAGATTGCCCATTAAATCATTCAGGAGGGGTGGTGGTGGAGGTGGTAGTGGATGTACTCGTTGTATAAGCAAATACATTTGATAACCATTTTATATAATAATTAATGCTTCGACCTCTGGCTGCTGATTCTGACCTGCATGAAAACAGGCCATTATTAAACAAACAACTCACACACACACACTGAAAATTAATTGAATACTTTTTGTATGTATTTTTAGGTTAGAGACCGACAGAGAAGGGAAGAGCTACTATTGTATGCAAGCCAGTCAAAGAATGAATAAGTCCCTCAGGTCAAACTAATATGTCTTGAGCCAGATTAAGAAGAAGCAAGTTGCTTGAGGCAAAGTCCCAGCCCTAGGAAAGAAAGTCTCTATATAGCTATCTAGTAAATTAAACTGTAATCCTACTTACTGAACATAGAGGGTACTATCTACATTTAGGAAGTTTACTAGGTACCTTCCTCTTCATCCAGTGAAGAGTATCGGAATACTATTATAGTTATTATGTTGTGTATTTTAGGAAGCATGCCTATAAATTTCCAATTTGCTATATAGCAATATTATTAATCAGTTTATGTAGTTAAAAAGTAGTGTTTAATGGTCTTTACTAGGTTGCTGGCAGAGAGGTTAGGTGAGGAACAAGTTTTCATGGAACAGAGAAGTTTCAGAAGTAAGAGGAGATGTGCAGAGCAGTTGTTTGTCCTAAGGGGTATATGTGAGATTCAGAAAAGGGAGAAGGGATCGTGTTACCTAGCTTTTCTAAACATCAGTAAGGCTTACTAACAGTCAGTGGGAAGGATGTTTTGTGCTATACAATGAGACGAGCAGGAGTGGAGGAAAAATTTGTACAAATTTGTGAAGGCTTCTACAATGGGGTGGAAGCTAGGATAGTTATTAGATGGAGGTCAATCGAGGATGTTTGGGATAGAGAGGAGACTTAGGCAGGGTTGACGTTTGTCACCAACATTATTCAACATATATGTGTCGGGAATGGTGGATGAACTAGAGGAGCTGAGCTGGGATTGAAGGTGGACATGGTGTGGTGCATTGCTCTACGCTGATGATATTGTGCTTTTGGCGGTCAGAGGCATGGAGTTGCAAGAGATGTTGGATGTGGTGCAGAACTATGCGATAAGATGGAAGTTGAAGTTTAAAGAGAAGAAGAGTAAGGTAATGGTCATTCGGAAAGGGAGGAATAGTGTGAAGTGGAATATTGATAGAGAGGAGCTGGAAGTAGAGGAAGCGTTCAGATACCTGGGTGGGTGTGGTTTGATGAGAAACTGAGAGGGAATGTACACTTGGAGAAAATGAAGATTAAAGCAGAGGAATGGATTGGAAAGGCAGTGAGTGGAGTCAGTGAATGGAAATACAGAAGTGGATGGAGGTGGGATGGTGTGGGAGCTGTTGGCTAGGCCAAGCCTGGAACATGCTGCTGAAGTGTGGCTGACAGGAGGGAAGACTGCTTGTAGGAAGCTAGAGTCAGCTCAGTTGAGAGATACCTGTTATGGGCTAGCAACACATTGACAGGAGTGGCAGTTCTGGGGGACTTGGGATGGAGGAAGTTGGCAGAGAGGAGGGAGGAGAAAAAATTCTCTTAGGTAGGAGGCTTGCACAGGTGGAGGAAGGTTGGTGAAAATTGTGGCAGACAAGCTAAGAATGGATGGAGGAATAGGATGGTGGGAAGAATATGCACTGTTGAGGAGGAAATATGATCTGAATGCTGAGCTAGGGTCAGTGAAGCAATGGAAGGTGAAAATGAAGAAGAGAAATATGTTGATTGGGAGGAGATGTCGAAAGTATGAGCAGTTTGAAGTGACATAGGTTAGCAAAAGATGATGGAGCAGAAAGGTATACAAAGTCATTACAGGGATATGAGGGAGTGAGGTTGATGTTTAGGTTGAGTGCAGGGTCAGCAGGTCTATTGCAGGACAAGAAGTGATGTAGGCTGTGTAGTGATGATAGATGTGTGTTGTGAGACAGGAAGGAAGTGGAAGATGTTGGGCACTTTCTAATAGATGGTTATAAATTTGGAAGGGAACGGAAAATGTTAATGAATGAGCTGATGGAATTGAGGGGGCAGGAATATGGTTGGAGGAGTTTGAGATGGTGGGCACTGAGGGGAAATTGGCATTGTTTCTTGGGAAAGAGGTGGAGGGTGTGAGTAATCAGGCGATGGTGGAAGTGTGTGGGTGTATTTTGCTCTGTGAAGTGAAGTGTTGGCAGAGGAGGAAGGGACTAGTTTATGGCCTCCCCTATCTCCCCCCCCTCCCCCACCCCACTCCAGATTAACCAAGCAGTACAACTAGAACATTAACTTTATCTTTATCATGTCATAGTGTTCATTACAGTAGAGGTCATTTACTGTCATTATTTTTTAATTTTATTTATCTATTTTTGTACAGCACGTGGGTGCAATGTTCCCAAGGGATTCAGCTTTCTGAAGACTACCTTTCTCTCTATGATAGACTGTGGCCTTAGTCTCTGATTATATGATTAGTTATTATTAACATTGTTGTACTATCATTTACTATGACATCACTCTTGTTTAGTTAGTGTACACTATAAAAGACCATGTTTTCATTTATGACGGAATTCAGTACTTTTGATAATGTATTGCAAGTTCAATAACAAGTTGACTTGACATTGCATGCAGTTACTAGTAGTAACATAGACTAGTACAGTACCAACTAAGATGGTACATCTGGTGACAAGGATAGATCTGGCAAAGAGGACTAACTGGCCAGCGAGAAGACAGAATGGCCTCCATCCACGGATCCATCTCAGAGTTCTGCCACGAAAAGGAGAACTGGATCTTGTACACATCGAGAGGTTGCATTATTATTTTGTTGCAAAGGATTTCCTAACTAGAGAGCCATCCTTCTTTCGGCATGTAGAATGGCAACTTTCAAGCTGGTTAGGATACCAGTGGACAGCGCTGATTTGGAAATCACCAGTTACGCTCAGCTGGTGCAGGTTCTAAAGGACCACTATGATCATATTCCATCTGGTATCATGCGATTCAAGTTTAATAGTGTATGAGAGCATCAGGGAAGTTTCTGTCGAAGTATGTAACAGCATCATGAGCTTTAGAGGAGCACTGTCAATACAAGGACACTGACGGAAATGCTATGTGATTGTTTGGTTTTGCGAGTCAACCATGATGGAATCCAGCAGCGGTTGTTGGCTGAAAAAGAACTTACTTTTGAAGAGGCTTTCGAGTTAGCCTTGGCTATTGAGTCAGCAGAAAAGAACACTCGAGCAATCGGGGACAGCCAAAGTAAGGAAACTTCAGCCATGGAGGTGCATCGGTTCCATATTCCACTGAGGGTGGGTCGTGAAGGAAAGAGAAACCTATACACTCTTGTATGTTGTAGGTGTGGAGGAGAACTTAATGCTCCAGATTGCATATTCATAAAGCTGAATGTCATAATTGCAATGACAAAAATTGGACATATTGCAAGGGCATGCAGGAAGAAGCCAACACAGACAGGACATAGCTAAAGGCAAGCAAATGAAAGAGCATCAGAAAGAAGTCAAAATACAAGGACATTCAGAGGAGAGTGAATCTTTATTTACCATGGATAGTAGCTAACACAAGGCATTCATGGTAGATATTTATATTATCCAAGTGCCAGTAGAAATGGAATTTGATACTGGCGCTGCCCTCACTATCATCACGAAGGAAATGTACAAGAGGATACAGAAGAGGACTCCCATCCAAAAGCTCCAAGACACTGTCGCCAAGTTGCAGACTTACACTGGGGAGAAAGAGCCCTTGCTGGGATCAACATTTGTCACTGTGGAGTTGGGTGAGAAAAAGGTGGTGTTAAATACACACATGGTAGAGGCGGAAGAACCAAACCTGCTTGGCAGAGATTGGATTACAGCACTCACTATGTCACTGTGAATACGCACGTGAGGTTATTTCAGTACAACAGGTTACTCTTTGGAGTATCAGCTGCTCCATTTATTTTTCAAAGGTACATGGAATAGTGTAATGATCTTTTTGTATACCTAGATAATATTTTAGCGACTGGGAGCACAGCAGAAGAGCATATGGAGAATCTAGATTGTGTCTTGGGCAAACTAGAATTAGCAGGAGCTCGATTAAACAAGGCTAAAGGATCATCTAAAGTGGAATACCTTGAGCATGTGATTGACAAGGATCGTTTGCACCCCACTGAAGAGAAAATTCAGGTATTAAAGAAGCCCCGAGACCAACTGATGTCACTCATGAGAGCCTTCTTGGGGATTATTAATTAGATTCATGCCTAACCTATCCTCAGAGCTGTCTCCACTCTATCAATTACTACGTATAAACTCGAAGTGGGTTTGGACAAGCAAGCAGAATCAGGCTGCTTTTTGTAGTGGCTAAGTGTGCATTACAAGCTAACTCACTATTAGTCCACAATGATAGTGCAGAACCCCTTATCATAGCATGTGATGCATTTCAATATGGTTTGGGTGCAGTCCTACGGTTGATGGCTATAAAAGCTTACATCTATAGAACTCTGAGTGCAGCTGAGAAAGATTATTCACAGCTAGAAAAGGATGGGTTAGCGATAATATTTGGTGTTACCAAATTTCATACCTGCTCTATGGTAGACCATTTATTATCAAGTCTGACAATCAACCTCTGTCATACCTGTTTAAGGAATCTAGACAAATTCCACCTCTTACATCATCATGAATTCAACGATGAGTATTAACTCTGAGTGCTCACAGGTATGTAATACACTGTGGGGCTGGGAAGAATCAGGTATTGCTGATTATTGTGTGATAACAATATCAATCCATATCTTAATCTTCAGAGACATTGGTAACAGTTGCTGTTCCTCTTTTTAAAAGACTGATCCTGGTGGCTGATTTAGCACATTTCAACATCTCTTTGACAATCAAATGTTCATTGTTAAAGCAAGGTATAGCAATATTGAGTTTTACGCTCAATAACTCACATACCATAGAAGGATCAAGGTGCTTTCTTTGCTCTGTCTCTATTTTTCTTACCATGCTAAATAATTTCTCAGGCTATGCATTTGAATGTGGTAAAATCAGTTGCTAGTTGTGCCAGGGTTGCAAACCTTAACATATATGAGTAATAAGTTTTACCTTTTGACATTACATCCCAAAAGTTTTCAATAGCTGCATACTCGGTGGAGTAGAATTGTGGTAAATCGCTATCAGAACATGAACAAACTCAAAACTCTATAGATGGATCATCGAGTTCCTCACCAGTGAATGATATAAATTGAGAAGCAAGAGACAAGATCCCTGAATAAGAAGAAATAGAGCAATGGAAAGGATCCAAAAATGATATATAACAGATTATCAGTAAACGGAAACTTGTTCAACAATTTTCTGATTGCTGCAACATAAAAAAAATTCGTACACAGGTAAAAAATAGCTTTTCAATTGCACTCCCGCAGATAACGTCTTCAAGCTCCCCCACACAATAATAACCTGGTGGAAGTTCCAATCCCCAATTCATCGTCACAAGTATATATTGAGTGGGGGACTGCAATCATAAACTAGCTAGTAAATTGTATAAAATTTATAAGAATAATTATCAATATTTATGGCACACAAGGATAAAGAATGAGAGTATAGGACTCATAAGTTAAAGGTACCCCCTTCTTCTTTCATTAACATTAACAAATTCATTAGCAATCTGGAATACATCTATTTTTGTCTGTTAAATCTTTATGAATATGCAACAGCATCATATTATTTAGCTGAGGTTGACTCATGATCTTTAATCTAGGTAAGTAGAAAAGTTCTTTCAGCTGTGGCTATAGTTACAAGTTCAGTGAGGAGGATCTATAAACTTCACCCAACATGCTGAGAAATGTCATTCATAATTTCACATAAAGTACTTGTACGAGTGACTTCTTTGATCTTAGTTTTGGAATGTTTGATGATATATTTTCACCAATTCTGGAAGCATTTGTAGATGAATGCTTTGCCATGTTTACATCTTCATTACAGATCTTTATTTCATCTGGAAGACCATTTCTAAAATCATGAGAGACATTTGCATCATCTAGAAATAATCTTTCCAATGCTGCTGCTAGTGGCATGCCCCTGGTTTGATCAAACCTATACTACTACAAATTTTTCAATTCTTCAACAACAATATTGATTGGACGATGTCTGAAAAGGGATTTAGGATCACCAAATGAATGTGGTTCCTGAACATCGTCTCTTCTCCTAGTGGCCATCTTTGATGAGGCAGCACAGCTTGCCCAGCAACATTCTTAGACTCAGATACTACTACACTTAAAAATTGTCAAAAGCTTCATCAGATCTCTGCCTTTCAAGGAAGTTCACAGCCAATTGGGATGCTGTCGCTGCTTCTTGTATGATATTTCTTTACCTTGCAAAGTAATTGACATTGCAAGTTTCAGATCAAAAAAGTTTTAAATCTTCCCATTATATCAAGAAAACCATGAGCCTTCATAGCATTCTCATCCCTGCACTGTTCATCAATTTTCAATTCATTCAATAATTGTTTTAGAATGGCATTAATTGCTTTGGTGCACACAGTCCATCTTGTTGGACAAAGTGGCTTTAATGTTGGAGCACTAGGTGACAATTGTGCCTAATTTGTTTGAAATAAGCTTGGTGTTTTGGTGAAAATCGACTTAGTCCCATGACTAAATCTAAAGCTTCTTACACATAGACTGACATTTTACCTGACATTTTTAGGCAAAGGTAAGTACTTGTACTAAGTGCACAGAAATAGCAGCAGGTTCTTCTTGCTGAATCTTGCTACCCCACTAACATGTCCACTCATGTTGGCAGCACCATCATATGCCTGACCATGATACTGGCTAATAGGCAATGGAAAAAAATTAAACCATCTTTTATCAGTGTGGTATATGAGAGTGTTAGAATCAGTCTGGGGAATGTGAATTAGCTCCACTGGTGTCTTGTGAATGTTGAAGTTGCTACCCACCCATCTGAGAGTTATGGACAGTTGTTCTTTGTTGCTGACATCTGTAGCTTCATAAGCAATCTCGGAGCATGTGGCCCCACTTCTTTTTCTTCAGAGAGAATATTTTTCAACACATGAATCTCCATTAGGACACAATTATCTCATGAGAAAGGTACTTCCCATTATTAATTAATGCTTTAAGTTCAGCAAGGTCAGAGGAACGTAGTGGAAGCAGCTGCACCAAATTTCCCTCTAACTCGTCATTACCTCAAAGGGCCCTGCCATATTTTAGAAATGATAGGACTACCAAAAATATTATTATCATAAGGATAATATTGATCATCAAAGTATCATCCTCAGACAACTCTAAGTCATCTTGCAGTGTTCAAATTTTGATGGTTTTGCCAGATCAATATCACACAAACAAATATCATAGCACACATCCACAGCACACACATATGTGGTTGAGCTAATAAATAGCCCATTGGACCATTCACGAGGGGTGGTGGTGGAGGTAGTAGATGTACTCGTTGTATAAGCAAATACCATGAACTCCACTATGGATCATCACCAGTTAGAAATGATTTAACTTTCCACATCATAAACGAGGAATGAACTGTGAACTGTTACATGTGCACACAACATTGCAGGTCAGGAGGTTCAGTTCATGGACTATTTGAAGAGAATCTTGAAATTGAGACACCACAGCTGGAAACTTGAGGTTTAGCAAGGAGGACCAAAGATCACTTCTGCCTAAGATGTGCAGAAATACATTCCATCAGATATAAATATTTATCAGCTGGACACAGGAAGCCACTAATCACTAAGAAGCTGGTTCACATTGGAACATCTACCATAATTCAAACACTACTAACTGTTAACATTAAATTCTAATATAATATAAACACGCACAAAAACTGTTCAACCAGGTGGGCTCAGACCATACTGTTTTTATTTTTGTCTACGCCTCACTAACTTTACTGGAGTTTCAGCTCATTATTGTTCACCATCTTGAGTTATGACACTACCATGTTGTTGTAGACCACTCATGAAATGAACCTGAGGAAGCCTCAAACTGGGCCTTTTCACATTACACTCTTTGCTCACAGAAGAGACTTGGAACTCGTGAACAAAGTAATTTCACACTCCAACTTTCATTTTTACACATTCATCAAAAACATTCTGTCATGTGACTGCTACTCTAAATATTGCTCAAGAAAGCATTTGAAAATACAAGAAACAAGACTAGGCGATTACAAAACATGATTTCCCATAAAAGTGTATTGACGAATACCGGTATGTTGGTGGTCCAATTTTTGTTTCTTGGTGCATTTTAAAATTAAAATGTTTTTCCCTTTGAATGATCACTTTTTCAATTGGACTCTTATCTCATGAGGTAGAGTCCATCCTGTGTGCTCACCACATTTGCACTATTGAAAATGGCATAATTAGGAAAGGAAAATAGAAAGTAATCATACATAAAATGTGTCTAAATGCTGACATAGTTTAGGGTGGTAGGATTTTAAAATAAGCTCAGTATTATTGCCAGTCTTTAAATTGTTTATTGCAACACACTATGCAGAAGTGGGAGTGTGCTACATTTTGAGATCAAAAATAAATATTTACACCATAAATATGCTCTGTCCATTTAAGTTAGCATGACCATGAGTCTAATTCATCAAATTCTACCTCTATTCCAAAAGATTCTGCTGGCTACATGGGCAGAACTCGGAAGCTTTAGGCCCAGTAAGTAGTTCAAGCGCCCTTTTAAGGATTTCTGCCACACGTGTTAAATATTATCAGCTAGACACAGGAAGCCACTAATCAGTTCTAAAAAGCTGGTTCACATCAGAACCTTCCCATATCTCCACACAAACATCACTAAAAAATTATCCAATACCACAACATAATACAACACCTCTGTATTATGACACCCTTCCATAGCGGTCACAGTACACCACAGGTGGTCTCGGGGAACAAGTATATACCAGTCATACTTATTTGTCAAAATACTGGTCGATGCTAAAAATAAATAATGATAGAGCCTGGAATTGTTCGGATCCAGATATGGACTGAGAACTGCTGAAGTTGATTCCTCAGATTTCATTCTGTCTGCAAACAAGTATAGCACTGGCTATCATTCTACCAAATCTCTTGTAAGCCTTGATCGAGTGCATTTATGTCTCTAGGTCAAAGTCTGAAATCTAGAAAAGGTGTGTCTAACTTAAAGCTCCATAATTTCCACATGGTTCATAGTTTAATTCTACTCTTATACTTTGTTTTGGCATTAAAATTGTACAGCTATAGCAAGCAGCATGCACCTTAATTGTGACGGGCACCAGTTACAAAACTGTTTTACTCGATATCTGTTGGTCATGTGAAACTTTTGTGTGGCTTTGTGTTGCTATATGCTATATTTTAACATGCAAACATGTAAAAATGTTTGGAGAGAGAGAGAATTATATGGAGTGGGATGCAAATGTGACACTATCGGCATTTATAAAGAAGCAAAGAAAGACTGACAAGGTCTCTCTGGATGCAGAGGAAGAACAGATGGCAGCAACACTGGAGGATCTCTTTGGGATCTGAGGGTGCTTGAGGGAAAGCTTATGAAGTTAGGGAATAGCTGTTCACATATCAAGCAGCCACATTGCAGCTTTATCATGAGATCACTCGAGACACCAAAATTATATCATCGTTCAAAGGTCAGAAAGCTTACTTCTTAGAATTACAAATAGTACAGGTGTGGTCAGAGCTTGGTGGTTTGAAGTTCAGCAAGTGATTCCAATCAGCACTAATGCCCTGCTTACAGATGACTGTGAGATAAATAATGAAATATGAGCAGTTTATGGATGTCTCCAGTGCAATGCTCCCATATTTATTTAGTTTATGGCAACATGTTTGATAATCAAGTCACTTCTCTAGTCCTTGCTTGTTGTGGTTAATCTACGAGGAATGGTGCATACTATATAATTATACAGTGAATGTACAAGGAGAGAGGAGTACTGATCATGTAGTGCATATACAAGCACTTCCAACAAACATGCCTTGAATCCTTTGCTAGGCTAGGGCCAGGGCTACAGCTAAAGCTAGCACTAGGTGGTAAAGAGACAGACCTAAAATATAGCTGATTTCGAAGTCAGTAGCTATTGGTTTACCGATATAGGGAGTTTTAAGGGGGTACTTTAGGTCAGATTTAAATTTTGCATTTTAATTATTTTTTTTTCTCACCCAACTATGCTTCAACATACTGGAAAGGTGGATTCCAAGTTACAGAAGATTTAGATGCTCTATTCTGGACTTACAGTGGCTTTTGCACACACCATCCACCCGGGAAGGCGATCAAGAAGCCTTACCTGAATTCAGGGGGGACAATGGCATTTTTTTTTAAATAAAAAATAAACTTATGGTTACCACTTTAGAGCTCCGTAGATTCTGTAAACTTCATGATATGGACTTTATATATAGCTCAAAAGATAGGTCTCTCTGTGTGCTCTCTCTTGATACTAAACTATGTTTCATAGGATAATTATAGGCAAGTTACTAGACCCTAAAGTGGAGGGACCTCAAAAACCTGCATCTCAAAGTCCCCATCCAGAATAACTCAAAAAAATTGAACGCTTCCACCCGCGCGCTTGACCACGTCATAAATTTTTAACGCTAAGGTCATTGCATGTTCTAGGGCTTCCTCTAGCCAAATTGAGGGTGTTTCAATTTTTTGGCACTTAGCATACCTATAAGGTCGAGAAACAAGATTGTTCACTATATAATTATTTATTGATGTGTACATTTCAAAAGCTATTTCCACCCATTGGTTGAGCTGAAGTATAACAAGAAATGCACTTCCAGCATAGAACCATATGAAGTCATCCATCTTGTGTTAGCCAGCCATCTTGTGTAGCCATCTTGTGTTAGCCATCTTGTGTTAACCATCTTGTGTTAGCCATCTTGTGTTAGCCATCTTGTGTTAGCCTTCTTGTGTTAGCCATCTTGTGTTAGCCATCTTGTGTTAGCCATCTTGTGTTAGCCATCTTGTGTTAGCCATCTTGTGTTAGCCATCTTGTGTTTGTCCAAAGTTGTAATAACTTTGTATTGAGAGGTACAGGTAGAGTTAGTATGATCTCCCACCCCTCCACCCACCCACAACCATGAAACACTCACACAACTTCTGGGTTTTATTGTTACAGGTAGGCAGAAGTTCCCCTTGAGGTCCATGTAAGCATGTGATTCATATGATAACTATAGTACTTTCAGTTGTAAATACATACACACTGACTTCATGACAACTGGAGATAATCTAAAGAGATTTGACTTCATTTTTTCCTCACCTGCCACTCATTTTGTTACCATAGCAATAAACATGTAAACATTACAACGGCACATTTGATCATGAATGTTCAACTTGCAAAATTGGTCAGCCAAATCTTAACTCTTGTGCTTGTTGCTATGTCCTAAATCTCAATAATATTATGATGTCATTATGAGGTGCCCAGAGGGACTTATCCATTGACACTAATACTGGCTAGGACTATAGGAAATGAGCTGTGGTGCCTTGAACATTTCCCTTTGGTTTGACCTTTAGGTCTCCTATAATTTATAACAACATTCTCGTGTTCTCTTTCACTGCCTGTCGCTATGTAGCAGATATTATGTCAAAGTAACAGGAGAACTTCTGTTGATTGCATCTCTGTGGAATGTTAGTGGATCAATAATATTTCCTGCCACAAGTGGTTCTCTATTTTTGGATTGCCATAGTTATCAGATGTTTGCTACTTCTGGAAGTGAAATGCAATTTAGATTCAAAACTGGTGCAGTTTAACTTGTGAAACCATGGTTACTGGGTCATTCACAACAACTGGTCTGATCTGTAGCTATATAGCAAATTTATACTTTAAAGGAAGATTTGCATATCCAATTTTTACTTGAGTACAACTATCCTTGAATGTATAATTAAAATCAAATGAACATTTCTATATGATTAATGATTACAACAAGTGTATATGTACCCTATTGAATATTAGTACTTGCTCTAATAATAGTTGATAATGGAAATGATTCAGTAAATATGAATTGCAACACATATAATTATATAGCAAATTGTGAAGAGAACCAATAACTTCAAAAATCAATAAAATATGTAGTCTCTGATTAGGTCAAGTTGTTGCAGACTGTTTCACTAACTCCACAGGGACCGTAACATGCTTCACACCTGCAACTTGTGGCTGTTTTTTGTTGGGGGACCACTCTATACGAAAATCTGTAGACATAATTTAGCAGATCGAGTGTTCCTTGCTGGTAATGGAACATTACTAACCTCCTGTCCACAAAAGATAGTTCAACACGATTAATACAAATAAAAGTTAGTTTCACTCGAATGATTATTTTGGTGAGCGCTCTGCAGCACTGCATGTGTTTTCCAGAACATGAACTACTTGCACGGTAGCCCAAATCTTCATTTTCAGTTGTATAGACTGGCTCATGAGTAAAATAACCAGCACAGCCACCTGAACACTTGCCTATAGGCTGACTGGAATTCACAAGGAAGCAGAAGTGGTTTGTGTCTTCAGTATTCTCGGTTCTCTCGGTAAAATGATTGTCCAAGTAGTCATTTTCAGAATATTTCAACTGGCAGCCAAGGGAAGTTGTTAGAATTAGAAGAAGTACTGCAAAACTTGTTGCTCCCATTGTTAGCTTTGTAGCTGAATTGAAGGATCTGCACTTAGCTGTAGCCGAGAAATTATATAGGGTTTCTCGCGCATGCCAAACTGATATATACTCGATGTTTTGTTGAGCCCTAAAAATAATTGTATCGCGAGCAAGACGGAATAGTGGCTTTTCTACCGAAGTGGTTTAGTAAATCAACTTTGATTTTTTTTTCTCCGTCGCGTTGCACCTTGAACCTAGAAAATCACTGCGCTTGGAAATGGTTTATTAGTCCTTATAGACTTAGCTTAGATCTTAGAGTGGCTTCGTCCATCCACTCTAAGATCTAGGAGTCTGCCTCTCTAGATTTTTCTAGAGCGTTGACTTCACTCGTGGCTTTACGTTCTCTCAAGTGAGAATGTTGTTCATTATATTTCAGCATACTATAGGGGCCAGTAGAAATTGAAGCCTGGAGACGATTTGCTTTATATATGGAGCATTATATATTTATTACATGCGACTAAAAAGGAGAAAAGTAGATAGTCACTGTTGTAGGGAGGCTAGGAAAGCATAGCAAATAGCTGACTTCTGGATAGAAAAAATGTTTATCTTTACAACAGTGTTTAAATAGCAGGGGAAATCTTGAAGTAGAGGATATTATTAATCCAAACACGGCCAGACAATGTCACATCATCAGTACCCACCAGTTCCAATTTGAGAGCCAGCAGGCCAAAATAGGTACGGATCGTTTTATGGATAAGTCTAGTTTTCTTCTTCGTTCTTTTTAATGCACAGAATCTGGCTCCGTTGTTTGCTAGTTAATGCGCTCCCAGTGATAGAGCTACTGTTAGTTCAGGCTCACTTCTCTCCTTGTATTCAAAATTTGATTGCTAAAAGTGATGATGTCTCCCATATCATTATGTAAGCCCTCATCAAAATCCCAGAGTGGAATTATAAGAGAATACAGCTCTTTTCCATATAATTATCTTATTTTCTTCTTTCTTGTCAGTGTTGCAACCAAATGATCTGATGAAGTCCAAAGCATTTTCAGTTGAAGAGGGTTTTTTAATTTTAATAGTAACATTCTAGTTTAAGGGTGGGAGTGGGTCTTAAAACACGCTGTTTCATTATAAAGTACCATTATCTTTGCACATAGTTGGCTATCAAGTGCATTGAAAATCAATTTTCTTGCCACTGGTACATCTTCGTCACGTTTTGGCGCCTAATGAGAATGCGCTCATTTTGTAGAGTAGGGCTTTCCCTAAACCACAGATAACTTGGCTACTTTCTAATCAGGAACCACAACTATAGCCTGTTCAGACCCTCAGATTTTGAGGTACAGTAAATCCTGCAGATGATTACCTGAACTCTCTTCCTTCAGACATTTCTTCTTTGCCCTCATTCAAAAGGTCACAGGTAATAAACAATTTTTTGTTTATTATTGTTCTTTGTGTTTTAATGTAGTATCCTAGTATTCCTAGATACTGTAGTATATATTCCTAGATTAATGTAGTATTCCTAGATTAATTAGTATTCCTAGATTAATGTAGTATTCCTAGATTAATGTAATATTCCTAGATTAATGTAGTATTCCTAGATTAATGTAGTATTCCTAGATTAATGTAGTATTCCTAGATTAATGTAGTATTCCTAGATTAATGTAGTATTCCTAGATTAATTAGTTTTACTAGATTAATGTAGTATTCCGTAGTATTCCTAGATTAATTAGTATTACTAGATTAATGTACTAGATTAATGCTAGATTAATGTGTATTCCTAGATTTAGATTAATGTAATATTCCTAGATTACTGTAATATTCCTAGATTAATGTAGTATTCCTAGATTAATTCTAGCATTCCTAGATTAATGTAGTATTCCTAGATTAAGGTAGTATTCCTAGATTAATGTGGTATTCCTAGATTAATGTAGTATTCCTAGATTAATGTAGTACATGTATTCCTAGATTAATGTAGTATTCCTAGATTAATGTAATATCTAGATTACTGTGGTATTCCTAGATTAATGTAGTATTCCTAGATTAATGTAGTATTCCTAGATTAATGTAATATTCCTAGATTACTGTGGTATTCCTAGATTAATGTAGTATTCCTAGATTAATGTAATATTCCTAGATTACTGTGGTATTCCTAGATTAATGTAGTATTCCTAGATTAATGTAGTATTCCTAGATTAATGTAGTATTCCTAGATTAATGTAATATTCCTAGATTACTGTGGTATTCCTAGATTAATGTAGTATTCCTAGATTAATGTGGTATTCCTAGATTAATGTGGTATTCCTAGATTAATGTAGTATTCCTAGATTAATGTGGTATTCCTAGATTAATGTAGTATTCCTAGATTAATGTAGTACATGTATTCCTAGATTAATGTAGTATTCCTAGATTAATGTAGTATTCCTAGATTAATGTAGTATTCCTAGATTAATGTAGTACATGTATTCCTAGATTAATGTAGTATTCCTAGATTAATGTGGTATTCCTAGATTAATGTAGTATTCCTAGATTAATGTGGTATTCCTAGATTAATGTAGTATTCCTAGATTAATGTAGTACATGTATTCCTAGATTAATGTAGTACGTATTCCTAGATTAATGTAGTATTCCTAGATTAATGTGGTATTCCTAGATTAATGTAGTATTCCTAGATTAATGTAGTACATGTATTCCTAGATTAATGTAGTATTCCTAGATTAATGTAGTATTCCTAGATTAATGTAGTATTCCTAGATTAATGTGGTATTCCTAGATTAATGTGGTATTCCTAGATTAATGTAGTACATGTATTCCTAGATTAATGTAGTATTCCTAGATTAATGTAGTATTCCTAGATTAATGTAGTATTCCTAGATTAATGTGGTATTCCTAGATTAATGTGGTATTCCTAGATTAATGTGGTATTCCTAGATTAATGTGGTATTCCTAGATTAATGTAGTATTCCTAGATTAATGTGGTATTCCTAGATTAATGTAGTATTCCTAGATTAATGTAGTACATGTATTCCTAGATTAATGTAGTATTCCTAGATTAATGTAGTATTCCTAGATTAATGTAATATTCCTAGATTACTGTGGTATTCCTAGATTAATGTAGTATTCCTAGATTAATGTGGTATTCCTAGATTAATGGGTATTCCTAGATTAATGTAGTATTCCTAGATTAATGTGGTATTCCTAGATTAATGTAGTATTCCTAGATTAATGTAGTACATGTATTCCTAGATTAATGTAGTATTCCTAGATTAATGTAGTATTCCTAGATTAATGTAGTATTCCTAGATTAATGTAGTACATGTATTCCTAGATTAATGTAGTATTCCTAGATTAATGTAGTATTCCTAGATTAATGTAGTATTCCTAGATTAATGTAGTACATGTATTCCTAGATTAATGTAGTATTCCTAGATTAATGTAGTATTCCTAGATTAATGTAGTACATGTATTCCTAGATTAATGTAGTATTCCTAGATTAATGTAGTATTCCTAGATTAATGTAGTACATGTATTCCTAGATTAATGTAGTATTCCTAGATTAATGTAGTATTCCTAGATTAATGTAATATTCCTAGATTAATGTAGTACATGTATTCCTAGATTAATGTAGTATTCCTAGATTAATGTGGTATTCCTAGATTAATGTAGTATTCCTAGATTAATGTAGTACATGTATTCCTAGATTAATGTAGTATTCCTAGATTAATGTAGTATTCCTAGATTAATGTAGTATTCCTAGATTAATGTAGTACATGTATTCCTAGATTAATGTAGTATTCCTAGATTAATGTAATATTCCTAGATTACTGTGGTATTCCTAGATTAATGTAGTATTCCTAGATTAATGTAGTACATGTATTCCTAGATTAATGTAGTATTCCTAGATTAATGTAGTATTCCTAGATTAATGTAGTACATGTATTCCTAGATTAATGTAGTATTCCTAGATTAATGTGGATTAATGTAGTATTCCTAGATTAATGTGGATTAATGTAGTATTCCTAGATTAATGTAGTACATGTATTCCTAGATTAATGTAGTATTCCTAGATTAATGTAGTATTCCTAGATTAATGTAGTATTCCTAGATTAATGTAGTATTCCTAGATTGGATCCTAGATGTGATTTGCAATTTTCATTAATTCATTACAAATTTGTTTCTTGAAATAAATTTAAAAAGTAAAAATTTGGATATACAACAACAAATGTCATTAAAAACTCATGAATATAATCATGATACTGCTGAAAAAAGCCTGAATGTCATTAAAAACTCATGAATATAGTCATGATACTGCTTAGCCTGTCACCACATAAATAATTAAAATACTCTTTCTTGGCATTTGATAATTGCCGATACGATATATATCTGCCATAGTCTTGGAATGCGTGTAGCTTACTTCCTGGTCCTATGAGAAGCATCCTTCGGAACTGCCATGCTGTCTTACACACATACATCCACACATTTAATTTTCAATTAATATGCATTGTGCAATTGTTGATGACAACAGGTTCTGTTCATATGCTACTAAAATAAGTTGTTTGCTTCAGGTCATCAATGCCTCTTAGTGCATGCCAGAGGTCTCACTCCTTTAAGGACTATCAGTGATGTCTGAGAGAATCAGCTTGGAACACTTGGTCATCAGTAGCCAGCTTGCTTGCCAGAAAATGGGGTCTGATTCTCGTTTATGTAACTTTTCATGAAAATATGCTGTCTTCTCTCTTAGTAATGGTCCACTGATTGGAGTGACTTCCTCCTTTTCAGAATGAATCTGAGATATAGAGCGCTTCCAAGCTGGTCGCCTTTTGCAAGGCTATCAAGGGTGCTTGCGAACTCTCGAAGTTCGGCTTCATTCCTTCATCTCCGTTGTCTTTCTTGCGAGTCGGGTTGGAGTAATTTCTTCGGATTTCTTGCCTAAGGTAGATAGATAGCTACGACTCATTCCATAGTTAGACAAAACTACGCTCGTTCTTTTGCCACGCCCTAGCCTGCAAATCTCTAGCCCGCTGCACCCAACTAATTTTCATGTGCGATCTATACCTTACTATTTTACCTAGTAGATCACAGAGCGTTCGGAGGGTCTACTGTTACTGTAGCCCCACTTTGGCTGCATGTAATTAGGCATAGTTATACCTATGAAACATTTTTAATAGCAAAAGAAGAGAGCACACAGAGAGATCTATATTTTGGTATAATTATATATTGGACTAAGGATTTTTACTTATAATGTGAATTCAAATTAAAAATAATTTAATGATGATGATGATGATGATAATGATGATAACAACAATAATAATAATAATTGGAGTTTGCTATTCAGACACTTCTACTCTTCTTCGCCTCTTACACTTCTCTTGCCGTCCTCATCTGGAGTACTGTTCTCCACTGAGACCCTCATCTTTCATCTCATTTTGTAAATTATATAGTAAACAATGGTCCTCAGACTATTCTCTTTTCACTAAGTTTCATCTTCCATCTCTAACCTCTCGCCGCCATAACACCAAACTTTTTTTTTTTAATAATTCACAATAACATAGATTTTCCTTCTATCCTCCCCACCAAACCTACTCCCTGCTACAACCTCCAATCCTTCCACCCCAGTAATCGGCTGCTAATCCCATACAGAACTCAGTCTGCTTACCTTTCATTTTACCCTACTGGGCTATGGAATTCTCTATCCAATTACATTAAAGATTACTTGGACAATTTAAGCACTATATTTAACACCACTTATTATCACTTTGACTATTATCTACTTAACTATAATCAACGTAATATATTTCTCCATGTATTTGCTTACTTATTTTTACTCTCCATATTAGCCTCATATTAGCCTCATATTAGCCTCCCTTGATTGAGTAAAAATTATTATTATAATTAAATTAAAATTAAATAATAATAAGACATGTCTCCAGTTCCAGTATTTCCTGGATTCTTTCGTCATCCTCTTCCTCTTTGTCTTTCTTCCTTTTCCTTGTCATCCTTTTTCTTTTTTCCTCATCTCCTTCACCTTGCCACCTTCCTCCTCCACTATATACCTCACCATCTTACTCAGCCCAATCTCCACCTCCCTTTCACCCATACTTAATTCATCTCCTTTGATGAGTTTGTTTACGAGTATGAAGGAGGTGATTATTGGTTTAGTTACGAGTTGTTGTTTTAATGCAATTAGCTTTAGTTGAGCCAGTCAACTCTGAGATTATTAAGTTGGCAAAGTTCTTATTTAATAGATGTCATCTACAAGAAAATCATAAAATCTATGTGATATATATTCTCTAGATATTTCGACTATATAGATGCTCTCCTCATGAAGGCTAGAGCATCTAGTCATTATTCCTGATGAAGGCTAGAGCATCTAGTCATTATTCCTGATGAAGGCTACAGCATCTAGTCATTATTCCTGATGAAGGCTAGAGCATCAAGTCATTATTCCTGATGAAGGCTAGAGCATCTAGTCATTATTCCTGATGAAGGCTACAGCATCTAGTCATTATTCCTGATGAAGGCTAGAGCATCAAGTCATTATTCCTGAAGAAAGCTAGAGCTCCAGTCAGTATTCCTGATGAAGGCTAGAGCATCTAGTCATTTTCCTGATGAAGGCTAGAGCATCTAGTCATTATTCATGATGAAGGCTAGAGCATCTAGTCATTATTCATGATGAAGGCTAGAGCATCTAGTCATTATTCATGATGAAAGCTAGAGCATCTAGTCATTATTCCTGATGAAGGCTAGAGCATCTAGTCATTATTCCTGATGAAGGCTACAACATCTAGTCATTATTCCTGATGAAGGCTAGAGCATCTAGTCGTTATTCCTGATGAAGGCTATAGCATCTAGTCATTATTCCTGATGAAGGCAAGAGCATCTAATCATTATTCCTGATGAAGGCTAGAGCATCTAGTCATTATTCCTGATGAAGGCTAGAGCATCTAGTCATTATTCCTGGTGAAGGCTAGAGCATCTAGTCATTATTCCTGATGAAGTCTAGAGCATCTAGTCATTATTCCTGATGAAGGCTAGAGCATCTAGTCATTATTCCTGATGAAGGCTAGAGCATCTAGTCATTATTCCTGATGAACGCTAGAGCATCTAGTCATTATTCCTGATAAAGGCTAGAGCATCTAGTCATTATTCCTGATGAAGGCTAGAGCATCTATATAGTTGAAATGTCGAGAGAATAAAATATGAAGTTGATTATTGAGAAGGTTATTGTAATGCTATTATGAACTGAGAGTTCATTGAGAGTGAGATATTATACTTATTATGTTTTGTTCACTTGAGCATATACAATAATCTCTCATTGTTAAATTAAAATGCCTGGCTTCTAATGTTAATCTAGCCTCAAAGGGATGATGCTTAACTGACAATTATTTCTTATCGAACACCTTTGCTGAATAATGCACACCATCATGCAAACTTGGCCTAGACTAAATAGATGGAAATGGAGAAATGTTGTTGTGGTTGGTTGTTTTATTTTACAATGAACATCAGCTTTACAGCAGCATAATATCTGGACACATAAATATGTGAGGGGCAATTATTCACTAAATGTGGTTGAGCTAATCTCTTACTAGATTGCCCATTGAATCATTCAGGAGCGGTGGTGGTGGAGGTGGTAGTGGATGTACTCGTATAAGCAAATACATTTGATAACAATTTTATATTATTGTAATTAATAATTAATACTTCAACCTCTGGCTGCTCATTCTGACCTGCATGAAAACAGGCAATTATTAAACAAACAACTCACACACACACTGAAAATTAATTGGAAGCTTTTTGTATGTATTTTTAGGTTAGAGACTGACAGAGAAGGGAATAGCTACTATTGTATGCAAGCCAGTCAAAAAATTAATAAGTCCCTCAGGTCAAACTAATATATCTTGAGCCAGATTAAGAAGGAGCAAGTTGCTCCAGGCAAAGTCCCAGCCCTAGGAAAGAAAGGCTATATAGTTAAACTGTAATCCTACTTCACTGAACATAGAGGGTACTATCTACATTTAGGAAGTTTACTAGGTACCTTCCTCTTCATCCAGTGAAGAGTATCGGAATACTATTATAATTATTATGTTGTGTATTTTAGGAAGCATGCCTATAAATTTCCAATTTGCTAGCAATATTATTAATCAGTTTATGTAGTTAAAAAGTAGTGTTTAAAGGTCTTTACTAGGTTGCTGGCAGAGAGGTTAGGTGAGGAACAAGTTTTCATGGAACAGAGAAGTTTCAGAGTAAGAGGAGATGTGCAGAGCAGTTGTTTGTCCTAAGGGGTATATGTGAGATTCAGAAAAGGGAGAAGGGATCGTGTTACCTAGCTTTTCTAAACATCAGTAAGGCAGTCTGTGGGAAGGATGGTTTTGTGCTATACAATGAGACAAGCAGGAGTGGAGGAAAAATTTGTACAAATGTGTGAGGCCTCTACAATGGGGTGGAAGCTAGGATGGTATCAGACAGAGGTCAATCGAGGATGTTTGGGATAGAGAGGAGACTTAGGCAGGGTTGACGTTTGTCACCAACATTATTCAAACATATAATCATGTATCGGGAATGGTAGATGAACTAGAGGGAGCTGAGCTGGGATTGAAGGTGGACATGGTGTGGTGCATTGCTCTACGCTGATGATATTGTGCTGTTGGCGGTCAAAAGGTGTGGAGTTCAAGAGATGTTGGATATGGTGTAGAACTGAGACTGTTGTACACCATCGAGAGGTTGCATTATTATTTTGTTGCAGACAATGTCCTAACTGAACAGAAGAAGTGAGCCTTCCTTTTTCAGCACATGGAATGGCAACTTTCAAGCTGGTTAGGATACCAGTGGACAGCATTTATCTGGAAACTACCAGTTATGCTCAGCTGGTGCAGGTCCACTACGATCCTATTCCATCTTGTATCATGCGATTCAAGTTTAATAGTATGAGAGCATCAGGGGAGTCTCTGTCGTCGCTGTATGTAACACCATTATGAGCTTTAGTGGAGCACTGTCAGTACAAGGACACTCTGAAGGAGATGCTATGTGATCGTTGGGTTTGCCAGTCAACCACAATGGTATATAGCAGTGGTTGTTGGCTGAAAAAGAACTTACTTTTGAAGAGTTAGCCTTGGCTATTGAGTCAGCACAAAAGAACACTTGAGCAATCGGGGACAGCCAATGTAAGGAAACCTTCAGCCATGGAGGTGCATCGGTTTCATATTCCACTGAGGGTGGGTCGTGAAAGGAAAGAGAAACCTATACACTCTTGTATCCTACATTAATCTAGGAACACTACATTAATCTAGGAATACTACATTAATCTAGGAATACTATTAATCTAGGAATACTACATTAATCTAGGAACACATTAATCTAAGAATACTACATTAATCTAGGAATACATGTATGTTATAGGTGTGGAGGAGAACTTAGTGGAGGAGATATTCATAAAGCTGAATGTTATAATTTTAACCGACATATTGCAGGAATACATGTACTACATTAATCTAGGAATATTACAAATACCACATTAATCTAGGAATACTATATTAATCTAGAAATACTACATTAATCTAGGAATGCTACATTAATCTAGGAATACTATTAATCTAGGAATACTACATTAATCTAGGAATACTACATTAATCTAGGAATACTAGGAATACTACATTAATCTAGGAATACTACAAATACTACATTAATCTAGGAATACTACATTAATCTAGGAATACTACATTAATCTAGGAATGCTACATTAATCTAGGAATGCTACAGTAATCTAGGAATACTACATTAAGGGAGGCTTTTACCATTTTTTTTATGATTTAAAAAAAATTTATTGCTCTATTCTATACCTTGATGTATGTAGTTGTTATGTTTCAAGTTTCAGAGTATTTCAATGCTCCATTATGAAGTTATGCACCTTTTTGTGCATTCTATTTCACATTATCAAGCTATATACAAAATACCGTTTGAATCTTGAAGACGGCGCTCCTGCCAAAGGTAAGCGTATCTCCCTAACCGTTCATGATAGAAGTCTGGAAAAGGACTCTAAATGAAGCTCTCAGTAAGCTTCCAATTACCATAGTTACCACGCAGCCCTGTGCTGTCATCACATGATCTGCGCATCCTGTCAGGCAACCGTCATCATTTCGATTTTTACCAAAAAAATACCCCCCAAAAATACACCCACTTTTCATGGCTACTCCTGAAAATCACTGTTTCCGAATCTGGAAATATTCTAACTTGCTCATTTTTTAATGTATACAAGATTTTAATATATCATTTGAAAGTCCTTTCCCTGCTCTAAAAAGTGAATGATTAAAACATTTTAAGTCCATCCATGGTGAAGGTATGCATATGGATATACATACCATGTTTAGAACTTCAGGTTGACCTCCCTTAAAATTCAGTTGTTGTGCTAATGATATTTTTAGCCATTCACTTTTCACTTCTATGATCACTCTAAGCACTTCCTAAGTGGGAAGTGGTTAGGACTAAGTGGCCATGAGTTAGAATATTTGCTCCTGATACTGAGGTGGGATCCATAACTTCACCTAGGTAGTAGATATGCAAAATCTGAGCATATCAAAAGAAAGCACATTCAATACACTGCATCTTGATAAAATTTCACCTGCATTGAGAAATAAATAAAAAAGTTATGACAAGTTGTGTCGACCACCCCAGAAATGGTAAAAGCCTCCCTTAATCTAGGAATACTACATTAATCTAGGAATACTACATTAATCTTGGAATACTACAGCAATCTAGGAAACATTAATCTAGGAATACTACATTAATCAAGGAATACTACATTAATCTAGGAATACTATAGTAATCTAGGAATACTACATTCATCTAGGAATACTACAGTAATCTAGGAATACTACATTAATCTAGGGACACTACAGTAATCTAGGAACACTACAGTAATCTATGAATACTACATTAATCTAGGAATACTAATTAATCTACGAATACTAGGAATACTACATTAATCTAGTAAAACTACATTAATCTAGGAATATTATATTAATCTAGGAATACTACAGTAATCTAGGAATACTACATTAATCTAGGAATACTACATTAATCTAGGAATACCACATTAATCTACAATACTACATTAATCTAGGAATACTACATTAATCTAGGAATACTACAGTAATCTAGGAATAACTACATTAATCTAGGAATACTACATTAATCTAGGAATACTACATTAATCTAGGTTAATCTAGGAATGCTACATTAATCTAGGAGTGCTACATTAATCTAGGAAGGCATTAATCTAGGAATGCTACATTAATCTAGGAATACTACATTAATCTAGGAATACTACATTAATCTAGGAATACTATATACATTAATCTAGGAATACTACATTAATCTAGGAATACTACATTAATCTAGGAATACTACATTAATCTACATTAATCTAGGAATACTACATTAATCTAGGAATACCACATTAATCTAGGAATACTACATTAATCTAGGAATACTACAGTAATCTAGGAATACTACAGTAATCTAGGAATACTATAGTAATCTAGGAATACTACATTAACAACACAAAGAACAATAACAGAAAATATTTTTATAAAATTGTTTTTACATAATTATTACCTGTGCCTAACTAGTGACCTTTTGAATGAGGGCAAAGAAGAAATGTCTGAAGGAAGTGAGTTCAGGTAATCATATGCAGGATTTACTGTACCTCAAAATCTGAGGGTTTCCTGATTAGAAAGTAGCCAAGTTATCTGTGGTTTAGGAAAAACCCCTACTCTACAAAATGAGCGCATTCTCATTAGGCGCCAAAACGTGACGAAGATTTTCCAGTGGCAAGAAAATTGTTTCAATGCATTTGATAGCCAACTGTATGCAAAGATAATGGTACTTTATAATGAAACAGCGGGGACCCACTCCCACCCACTAGAATGTTACTATAATTATATTAAAATAAAAAACCCTTTAATCTTGCTTTTTTCTCTCTTCAACTGAAACTGCTTTGGACTTCATCAGGTCATTTTGTTGCAACACTGAGAAAATAAGATAATTAAATGGGTATTCTCTTATAATTCTAGCTCTCCACAGATTTATCTGGGATTTTGATGCGGTTCATGGCTTACAGTTTAAAAGGGGGACCTTTTGCAAACTTTAATTTTTATTTTTTTAACCTGTGGTTACAACTTTAGAGCTCAGTAGATTCTGCAAACTTCATGGTATGGACTTGATATATAGCTCAAAAGATAGGTCTCTCTCTTTTGATACTAAAATATGTTTCATAGGTATAACTATAGGCAAGTTACTAGACCCTAAAGCGGAGGGACCTCAAAAAATTGCACCCCGTCCAAAACCACTCCGAGTTGAAATTAAAAATGCTACGAGTGGCCAATTTTTGAGTAGGCGTTAAAAATTTATTACCTGGTCAAGCGCGCGGGTAGAAAATTGAAGGCGTCGACAAAATTTAATCAACACCTTCAATTTTCTACCCGCGCGCTTGACCAGGTAATAAATTTTTAACGCCTACTCAAAACGGTCCTTGTATGCTCGTAGCATTTTTAATTTTTTTGCACTTCACAACTCGAGTGGTTTTGGACGGCGCTTTTCGGGTGCAATTTTTTTAGGTCCCTCCGCTTTAGGGTCTAGTAACTTGCCTATAGTTATACCTATGAAACATATTTTAGTATCAAAAGAGAGCACACAGAGAGACCTATCTTTTGAGCTATATATCAAGTCCATACCATGAAGTTTGCAGAATCTACTGAGCTCTAAAGTTTTAACCACAGGTTAAAAAAATAATAATTGAAGTTTGCAAAAGGCCCCCCTTATTAACTCTTTGGCTGCGAAGGGATTTACCCAGTAATTTCCCCTGCATGCGGAGGCTGTTTATTGAATCACCCGTTTTTTAAATCACCTGATTTTTAATTGGTTTTGTTTTGTATTTTTGAGGTGAGCATACGAGTGATATTCTGACTATCTCCTAACTTTCTACCCAACACCTGGCTAGCAGAACCTTTTGAGATGGCAAGACAAGTGAAGCTAGACTCCAAGTAAGTATTATTATATGGATAAGCTAACCAGTTTGTTACATAGATGATCATTATAGCTAGCAAATTAGATGGCGCTTGAAGTGTATAGGCAGTTTTAGCTGATATATATAGCTAGCAAATTAGCTAGCGCTTGAAGTTGGCAGTTTTAGATAGCCAAGTAGCTAGCGCTTGAAGTGTATAGGCAGTTTGAGCTGATCTTTATAGAAGGCAAATTAGCTAGCGCTTGAAGTTGGCAGTTTTAGACGATCATTATAGCTAGCAAATTAGATGGCGGTTGAAGTGTATAGGCAGTTTCAGCTTATCTTTATAGCTAGCAAATTAGCTATCGCTTGAAGTTGACAGTTTTAGATAGCCAAGTAGCTAGCGCTTGAAGTGTATAGGCAGTTTGAGCTGATCTTTATAGCTGACAAATTAGCTAGCGCTTGAAGTTGGCAGTTTTAGATGATCATTATAGCTAGCAGCGCTTGAAGAAGGCAGTTGTAGCCAATATATAGCCAGCAATAGCTAGCATTGGAGGTAACTAGTAGACTACCAAGCAAACCAAGTTGTTCTATAGCTAGTGCTAGTATGTATCTCAGCTCAGCTAGCTTTGGATGATCTACCAACTGTGCTATCATCATGGATAGTTCTCAGAATGGTCACAGCTCTCTTGTCCAACCATTTCAAGGCATGGACACCATTTGTACTTACAGATTCTTTTTCATTTCGTCTTTGGCCTTGATACATGCAACCTGTTCACCTGAACTGTACCAAATGCACCAAAGCCACTACTTTTTAGAGATGGTACAAGTGTATTTATCATATTATTGTGAGTATACTAAAGTCTCCTCACCTACATACACAGCTTCCAACTATAGGTATATCCACTAGAGCTGTCTGCCAGGATATAAGCTTTCGTACCCCACTTTGTGGGCTTCATGGACAAGTACTGGATGAACCAGACCCTCCCCTTGAATCCAATTGATTCATCGACAGCAATTTCTCTTCAAAGCTGGTATGATTGTCCACGCTAATGGATATATAGAGGGCTCTTTATCTCGCTAACTGTGCCAAGCTTTCCAACCTCTCATTCTAGATGAGGAGGTAGGTCTTGATTCGAAGCTATAAATTGGTCTGCTTACAAATTTGTTTCCTCCACAATTCTCCTTAGGATAGTGTCATCGAGAAAAAGCTGAGAAAAGTCAATGGGCGCTTTTCCTTCCATATCAACTGTGCAACCAGATGTCTGACTGAATGAGATATTACCACTGGAGCTGCTGGCACTGGAGCTGCTGGTACTGGAGCTGCTGGCCACTGGAGCTGATGGCACTGGAGCTGCTTGAACTGGAGCTGCTTCAACTGGAGCTGCTTCAACTGGAGCTGCTTGAACTGGAGCTGCTTGAACTTTCACTGGAGCTACTCCTACGACTTTCTTCATCTTTACACTATCCACAACATCTTCACCATACTCCACACCCTCTTTACCATCCTCCACACCTTCACAATAATTCTCATCAATATATCCACCAAAATCATCATCACTGTCATCTCTTTTTAACATACACAGCACTTCAGCTCTATTATAATAATTATCTATCCATCACTTGTATTCAGCATAATAATCTATCAAGCATCTAGAGTGAAGGTACATAACCACCTTACATAAGCACGCTTTGTCCAAAGATAGTTGATAATTCCAGGTCAGTACAAGTGAATTAAACACTGTGAGCAGCTGTACCAACAAGCAGACAATAGGCAGATGCTTCGTGAGTGGCTGTACCGATAAGCAGCACCTTACTGCGAGTCAAAAAGCATTAGTCCTTTACGGACATATATATATGTCCACCGCGTACGAGTGCAATTTTTGTCGGACATATATATATGTCCACCGCAGTCAAAGAGTTAATAATGGTGGAGATCATCATTTTTACGATCAAATTTTTCATACAAATAGAGAAGTGAGCCTGAACTAGCAGTAGCTCTATCACTGGGAGAGCATTAACTAGCAAACAATGGAGCCTAGATTCTGTGCATTAAAAAGAAAAAAGAAGGGGGGAAAACAAATCTAGACTTATCCATAAAACGATCCGTACCTATTTTTGGCCTGCTGGGCTCTCAACTGGGAACTGGTGGTACTGATGATGTGACATTGTCTAGCCATGTTTTGGATTAATAATATCCTCTACTTCAATATTTTCCCTGCTATTTAAACACTTTTGTAAAGATAAACATTTTTTCTATCCAGAAGTCATTATTTGCTATGCTTTCCTAGCCTCCCTACAACAGTGTCTATCTACTTTTCTCCTTTTTAGTCGCATGTAATAAATATATATATGCTCCATATATAAAGCAAATCGTCTCCAGGCTTCAATTTCTACTGGTCCCTATAGTGTGCTGAAATATAATGAACAACATTCTCACTTTAGAGAACGTAAAGCCACACGAGTGAAGTCAACGCTCTAGAAAAATCTAGAGGCAGACTCCTAGATCTTAGAGTGGATGGACGAAGCCACTCTAAGATCTAAGCTAAGTCTATAAGGACTAATAAACCATTTCCAAGCGCAGTGATTTTCTAGGTTGCAAGGTGCAGGTTACCTAATGGAATGAGCATATTATATCAGTTTGGCATGCGCGAGAAACCCTATATAATTTCTCGGCTACAGCTAAGTGCAGATTCTTTAAAGCTACTAAGCTAACAATGGAAGCAACACATTTTGCAGTATTTCTTCTAGTTCTAACAACTGCCCTTGGGTGCCAGTTGAAATATTCTGAAAATGACTACTTGGACAATCATTTTACCGAGAGAACCGCGAATACGGAAGACACAAACCACTTCTGCTTCCTTGTGAATTCCAGTCAGCCTATACGCAAGTGTTCAGGTGGCTGTGCTGGTTATTTTACTCATGAGCCAGTCTATACAACTGAAAATGAAGATTTGGGCCACCGTGCAAGTAGTTCATGTTCTGGAGAGCACATGCAGTGCTGTAGAGCGCACACCAAAATAATCATTCGAGTGAAACTGACTTTTATTTGTATTAATCGTGTTGAACTATCTTTTGTGGACAGGAGGTTAGTAATGTTCCATTACCAGCAAGGAACACTCGATCTGCTAAATTATGTCTACAGATTTTCGTATAAAGTGGTCCCCCAACAAAAAACAGCCACAAGTTGCAGGTGTGAAGCATGTTACGGTCCCTGTGGAGTTAGTGAAACAGTCTGCAACAACTTGACCTAATCAGAGACTACATATTTTATTGATTTTTGAAATTATTGGTTCTCTTCACAATTTGCTATATAATTATATGTGTTGCAATTCATATTTACTGAATCATTTCCATTATCAACTATTATTAGAGCAAGTACTAATATTCAATAGGGTACACATACACTTGTTGTAATCATTAATCATATAGAAATGTTCATTTGATTTTAATTATACATTCAAGGATAGTTGTACTCAAGTAAAAATTGGTTATGCAAATCTTCCTTTAAAGTATAAATTTGCTATATAGCTACAGGTCAGACCAGTTGTTGTGAATCACCCAGTAACCATGGTTTCACAAGTTAAACTGCACCAGTTTTGAATCTAAAATGCATTTCACTTCCAGAAGTAGCAAACATCTGATAACTATGGCAATCCAAAAATAGAGAACCACTTGCTGGCAGGAAATATTATTGATCCACTAACATTCCACAGAGATGCAATCAACAGAAGTTCTCCTGTTACTTTGACATAATATCTGCTACATAGCGACAGGCAGTGAAAGAGAACACGAGAATGTTGTTATAAATTATAGGAGACCTAAAGGTCAAACCAAAGGGAAATGTTCAAGGCACCACAGCTCATTTCCTATAGTCCTAGCCAGTATTAGTGTCAATGGATAAGTCCCTCTGGGTACCTTATAACGACATCATATATTGAAATTTAGGACATAGCAACAAGCACAAGAGTTGGGATTTGGCTGACCAATTTTGCAAGTTAAACATTCATGATCAAATGTGCCATTGTAATGTTTACATGTTTATTGCTATGGTAACAAAATGAGTGGCAGGTGAGGAAAAAATGAAGTCAAATCTCTTTAGATTATCTCCAGTTGTCATGAAGTCAGTGTGTATGGCTGAAAGTACTATAGTTATCATGAATCACATGCTTACAGGGACCTCAAGGGGAACTTCTGCCTATATACCTGTAACAATAAAACCCAGAAGTTGTCGTAAGTGTTTAATGGTTGTGGGTGGGTGGAGGGGTGTGAGATCATACTAACTCTACCTGAACCTCTCAATACTAAGTTATTACAACTTTAGAATTTTGGTTAACACAAGATGGCTAACAAGATGGCTGACTTCATTGATGGCTCTATGCCGGAAGTGCACTTCTTGTTATACTTTCAGCTCAACCAATGGGTGGAAATAGCTTTTGAAATGTACACATCAATAAATAAATAGTGAACAATCTTGTTTCTCAAATAGGTATATTGCTGCTGTGTTACTATTTCTGTAGCAGTGGCTGCACTAAAACTTCCTATATCAGTAAACCAATAGCTACTTGATTTCAAAGTCAAATTTACAGGTCTCTTTACTACCTATATAGCACTAGCCTTAGCTGTAGCCCTAGGCCTCGCCTAGCAACGGATTCAAGGCATGTTTGATGGAAGTGCGTGCGGAGCTAAGTTGTTGAAGCCACCATTTAGGCTGCTAAGCAACTGCCAAACTGAGTTAGCTACATGTTTAACTCAAAATATTGAGAGCTTTTCTATTTTTGGGGAGACACAGGAAATCTTGAATTGTGAGTCAAACCAATACAGGGAGTGCTAGTCCACATCCTGAAAAGAGATAATAGGAGAATGATTACCTAATGGATTTAAAATTGCTCCCTTTGAGCTGTGTGATCAATGCAAGCAAAAGTAAGCTGCACTAATTTGGTAAGCACCTGAAGCACAGCATACACATTCCAGAATGGCAAGAATGCACAACAGTCCAAAATTTCTGTGCCTAATACAAGTACAGTGCATGAATTCACATGCTGCAGATGTTCCATTTATATTCCTAGTGCAATGTTTGGATTTGCATTCATCACATTTTATATAACCAGAACTATGTATAATATATTTGAACTACCAAATGCATGGCCACAAAGAAGGTACGGTGGAAAATCGCAGAGGCAGTCATGCCCAATGCAACGGGCTTCTTAAGGAGTGCAACAAAACATTACAGATCCAGTCCTCGACATATTTTACGTGTCAACATCATTTTTGCAGGGCATTCACATTCACACTGAATTTGTATTGCATCCGAATATGCATTAGAGCTAATGTACACCTTTGGTGGCACAGTCTCATATACCCTTTATCAGATTACTATATAGGCATCTGGACACATCAGGATACCAAATCCAAAACAACATCAGTGAAACACACTTAGCAGATGAGTACTTAATGTGGAGGTGTATTATACTTCATGTTAAAACTATATGTGTGGATATATTATATATGCACTACATGATCAGTACTCCTCTCTCCTTGAATATTCACTATGTATATATATATATTTATATATATATATAGTATGCAGCATTCAGCATGGACTAGAGAAGTGACTTGATTATCAAACTTGTTGCCATAAACTAAATAAATATGGGAGCATTGCGCTGGAGACATCTTCAAACTGCTCATATTTCTCACAGCCATCTGTAAGCAGGGCATTAGTGCTGATTGGAATCACTTGCTGAACTTCAAACCACCAAGCTCAGACCACAGCCGTGCTATTTGTTTCTATGGAGTATAATTTCTGACCTTTGAATGATGCTGACCTTTGAATGATGATATAATTTTGGTGTCTGAGTGATCTCATGATAAAGCTGCATTGTGGCTGCTTGATATGTGAACAGCTATTCCCTAACTTCATAAGCTTTCCCTCAAGCACCCTCAGATCCCAAAGAGATCCTTCAGTGCTGCTGCTATCTGTTCTTCCTCTGCATCCAGAGAGACCTTGTCAGCCTTTCTTGCTTCTTTATAAATACCGATAGTCACATTTTCATCCCACTCCATATAATTCTCTCTCTCTCCAAACATTTTTACATGTTTTGCATGTTAAAATGCCACACAAAAGTTTCACATGACTAACAGATATCGAGTAAAACTGTTTTGTAACTGGTGCCCTTCACAATTAAGGTGCAAGCTGCTTGCTATAGCTGTACAATTTTAATGCAAGTGCAAGACAAAGCATAAGAGTAGAATTAATATTATTTTAACTATGAACCATATGGAAATTATGGAGCTCTAAGTTAGGGCACATCTTTTCTAGATTTCAGACTTTGACCTAGAGACACCCCTAAATGCTCTCAATCAAAGCTTACAAGACATTTGATAGAATGATAGCCAGTGCTATACTTTATTCACTCGATGTTTCGACTAGATGCTCTAGTCTTCATCTGAGAAATCAACTTGAGCTAGTCCATATCTGGATCCGAACAATTCCAGGCTAGATTCATTATTTATTATTTTTATTTTATTTTTTTAAGCTTTGACCAGTATTTTGACAAATAAGTATGACTGCTATATATATACTTGTTCCCTGAGGCCACCTGAGGTATACAGTGACCTCTATGGAAGGGTGTCATAATACAGAGGTGTTGTATTACATTGTGGTATTGGATAATTATTTTAGTGATGCTTGTGGATTCTGATTCTGATGTGAACCAGCTTGATTAGTGGCTTCCTGTGTCTAGCTGATAACATTTGACACGTATGCAGAAATCCTTAAGAGGGCATTAGATGTGCTTGGTACTACTTACTGGGCCTAAAGCTTCCGAGCTCTGCCCATATAGCCAGCAGAATCTCTTGGAATAAAGGTGGAACTTGATGATTGAACTTCCTGAGACTCGTGGGGCCATACTAACTTAAATCGAGACCCAGACCATATTTATGGTGTAAAGTAATGTGATTATTTAGTTTTTGATCTCAAAATGTAGCCCGCTTCCACTTCTGCATAGCATGTTGCAATAAACCATCTAAAGACTGGCAATAATACTGATTACCACCGTAAACTATGTCTAGACACATTTTATGTATGATTACTTTCTATTTCCCCTCCTAATTACACCATTTTCAATATTGCAAATGTGGTGAGCACACAGGATCGACTCTATCTCATGAGATAAGAGGAAAGTGATCATTCAAAGGGAAAAACATTTTAATTAAAAAAATATGCACCAAGAAACAAAAATTGGAAAATGTGTTACCAACATAATTATTTGTCAATACACCTTCATGGGAAAATGGGAAATCATGTTTTGTAATCGCTTAATCTTGTTTCTTGTATTTTCAATTGCTTTCTTGGGCAATATTTAGCGTAGCAGTAGCAGTCACACGACAGAATGTTTTTGATGAATGTATAAAAATGAAAGTTGGAGTGTGAAATTACTTTGTTCACGAGTTCCAAGTCTCTGCTGTGAGCAAAGAGTGTAATGTGAAGGGTCCCACTTTGCTCATCATTCAGGCTTCCTCAGGTTGATTTCATGAGTGGTCTACAACAACATGGTAGTGTCATAACTCAAGATGGTGAACAATAATGAGCTGAAACTCCAGTAAAGTTAGTGAGGTGTAGAATTGCAAAAATAAAAACAGTATGGTCTGAGCCCACCTGGTTGAACAGTTTTTGTGCATGCCTATATTATATTAGAATTTAATGTTAACAGTTAGTAGTGTTTGAATTATGGTAGATGTTCCGATGAGAACCAGCTTCTTAGTGATTAGTGGCTTCCTGTGTCCAGCTGATAAATATTGATATCTGATGGAATGTATTTCTGCACATCTTAGGCAGAAGTGATCTTTGGTCCTCCTTGCTGCTAAACCTCAAGTTTCCAGCTGTGGTGTCTCAATTTCAAGATTCCCTTCAAATAGTCCCTTCAAATAGTCCATGAACTGAACCTCCTGACCTGCAATGTTGTGTGCACATGTAACAGTTCACAGTTCATTCATTTATGATGTGGAAAGTTCAATCATTTCTAACTGGTGATGATCTCATACTGGAGTTCATGGTAAGGATGATATTCATCATCAAAGTATATATCATCCTCAACTCTGAGTCATCTTGCAGTGTTCAAATTTTGATGGTTTTTCCAGATCAATATCACACAAACAAATATCACAGGACACATCCACAGCCACACACATACAAAATGGTAATTTCGGCTGATTTTCAACCTCAAAATATACAATTCAAGCCCGTCTGAAATCCTTAAAAAAAGATAGTACACTAGCAGCCGCACCAAAATGTGAAATTTGTCTACTACTTTTCCACACACACATAAATTGCATACAATCATCATATATCATCACAATTTTACTGCCAGATGACTATATATCAACTGCCCATTGCATTTATTCTGAATCAGCACTAATTATTCAGCAAAACACTCTCAAATCAGTAAAGCACTTTTCGCCAGTTAACAGCACAGACATTCAACAAAACCAAGGTACTTATAATGCATGTGATTATTTGTATAAGTGAATGCCGAGGCATATGTCTACTTTAGTAGTAAACATAGTAATAGTATTGCTGGCTCTGTGTTATATTGAGTAGCTGACTCTTCCAGGTGGCTGCACGATTAAAAATAGAAAAACAAGGCAAAAATGTTTTATTTATTAACAAAATATGTTTTGGATTGGGTAGCAAAGAAAGAAATGAATTTTTTTAAGCCAAAGTAGACCAGAAACATTTATATGCTCCTTTGTCTAACTGACACAGGCAATCAGGGCTCTGAAAAGAAGGATCCTATAATATGGTAGCAATTCCTTATTAGCAGGGATGAGTGAAGACATCAGGAGGGTCTGCAGGAAGTTCAACATCAGAGTCACTTTCATATCTGGAAAACCTCTGAGGGTACAACTGAGCAGAGTGAAGAATGAATTACCAGCTAGTATGCACTCATGCAATGTATACCACATCCCTTGCAGACATAGAGTACTGGTACGAGTGACTTCTTTGATCTTAGTGTTGGAATGTTTGATGATATATTTCCACCAATTCTGGAAGCATTTGTAGATGAATAGTTTGCTGATCCATGTTTACATCTTTACCACAGATCTTTATTTCATCTGGAAGACCATTTCTAAAATCATGAGAGCTATTTGCATCATCTAGAAATAATCTTTCCAAAGCTGCTGCTAGTGGCATGCCCCTGGTTTGATCAAACCTATACTACAAATTTTTCAATTCAATTTTGACCACCCTGGTTTCCCCACCTATGCAAATTACTTGAGAACTAATAGCTGGTGCTAAGGCATGCTTGGCCAGGGCTGTTGTTGTTGTTCTTCCTGAAGCATCCCCTAAAGCAATCTCACTGTCTGGGAACATAACCTCACAAAGTTTTGTGAAGTAATCAGCAGTCAGTAAAGCAATATTATGCTCAGCTATAAATGTCATAAAATATACCCTCCCATTACTGTGTCCCTTTTGCTAAATAATATCATAGAAGACTGACCTTCCATAGTGTCCTCAGTCTTTATACTTCCAATGTGATGTTTGACCTCATTAAACCCTCCACTACATACAGAACATTCACACAAACAAAACTTGCAGGGGACAAAATTTGTCCCCTCCCTACTCACCATCATTGTCCACTCTGGTTGCCATCTAATTGATGATCCTCAGTGCTTCTTGGATTTAGGAGTAGTAGTGGGACCTACACTTGATGCCATAGCTGTCCTAAAGCACTACAGCAAACTGAGCACAGCAGGCAGTTATAGGTAAGGTGATATCCTATGCCCCTTTCGTGGTAGTGCAACAATGGTGTTTTACAGTCATTATTGTTCTTCGACCTCCAGGGGACAACCTCAGGGCCACGTCTCTCACTGCAGATGTATGACAAAACTGCAGAGTACAAAGGTCAAGAGAAAAATATCCATCAACAAATGGAAAGTCTACACTGAATTGTGACAAAACAACACATCAGCAGCTAGCAAACCTGGGGTATAGCAACAACAACAACAACAAACCAAAACAAACACTTAATCACAATCCCTAATTCTACTCTTCCTATGATCTTCCTATATATGAAACATTAAGAGAAAGGAAATATCAAAAATTTCTAAAAATAGTTAAACTCTCAATGGATTCTCAGTTGACAGAGTGTGTGTGCAGTGACTTTGTCAATTATCTAGTTAAATTTGCTCACTCAATGTTTCAGCTAAATGCTCTAGCCCTAGCCGAAATGTCGAGTAAACAAATTCGACTTGATTATCGAGTGTTCCTGTCAATTATAAAATATTTTTCACAAAGTCAAACCGTTTGCTAAACTAGCCACAGTTAAATAATTCTTCACACATCTTCTATTTAACATAATGTGGCAGTCGATCGTTGTTCACTCAAGGAAACAAAGTTGGAGAGTGTGCCTGTCTTAGCTGGTATATTAGTACTGCATGCACTGTCAAGTCAACTTATTATTGAACTTACAATACATTATCAAAGCACTGAACTGGTTCATAAATCAAAAGATGGTCTTTTATAGTTTATACAAGTGACCTCATAGCAAATGATAGATATATAACTACAACAGTGTTAAATCATAATAATAATCAGATGAAGGTCACAGCCTATCACACCTTTCCCCACTTAGCTTGAAGGTCAGTTAATCTTTTGCTAGCAGTAACTATTTATTTATTTATTATTATTATTATTATAACATTGTTCCAATTAAAAAAGACGCTCACTCTCTAACTATGCAGCTAGTTCTCTCTCTTCTGACTATGCAGCCAGTTCTCTCTCTACTGACTATGCAGCCAGTTCTCTCTCTACTGACTATGCAGCCAGTTCTCTCTCTTCTGACTATGCAGCCAGTTCGCTCTCTTCTGACTATGCAGCCAGTTCTCTCTCTTCTGACTATGCAGCCAGTTCTCTCTCTTCTGACTATGCAGCCAGTTCTCTCTCTTCTGACTATGCAGCCAGTTCTCTCTCTTCTGACTATGCAGCCAGTTCTCTCTCTTCTGACTATGCAGCCAGTTCTCTCTCTTCTGACTATGCAGCCAGTTCTCTCTCTACTGACTATGCAGCCAGTTCTCTCTCTACTGACTATGCAGCCAGTTCTCTCTCTTCTGACTATGCAGCCAGTTCTCTCTCTTCTGACTATGCAGCCAGTTCTCTCTCTTCTGACTATGCAGCCAGTTCTCTCTCTTCTGACTATGCAGCCAGTTCTCTCTCTTCTGACTATGCAGCCAGTTCTCTCTCTTCTGACTATGCAGCCAGTTCTCTCTCTTCTGACTATGCAGCCAGTTCTCTCTCTTCTGACTATGCAGCCAGTTCTCTCGCTACTGACTATGCAGCCAGTTCTCTCTCTTCTGACTATGCAGCCAGTTCTCTCTCTTCTGACTATGCAGCCAGTTCTCTCTCTACTGACTATGCAGCCAGTTCTCTCTCTTCTGACTATGCAGCCAGTTCTCTCTCTTCTGACTATCCAGCCAGTTCTCTCTCTTCTGACTATGCAGCCAGTTCTCTCTCTTCTGACTATGCAGCTAGTTCTCTCTCTACTGACTATGCAGCCAGTTCTCTCGCTACTGACTATGCAGCCAGTTCTCTCTCTTCTGACTATGCAGCCAGTTCTCTCTCTTCTGACTATGCAGCCAGTTCTCTCTCTACTGACTATGCAGCCAGTTCTCTCTCTTCTGACTATGCAGCCAGTTCTCTCTCTTCTGACTATCCAGCCAGTTCTCTCTCTTCTGACTATGCAGCCAGTTCTCTCTCTTCTGACTATGCAGCTAGTTCTCTCTCTACTGACTATGCAGCCAGTTCTCTCTCTTCTGACTATGCAACCAGTTCTCTCTCTACCGACTATGCAGCCGGTTCTCTCTCTTCTGACTATGCAGCCAGTTCTCTCTTCTGACTATGCAGCCAGTTCTCTCTCTTCTGACTATGCAGCCAGTTCTCTCGCTTCTGACTATGCAGCCAGTTCTCTCTCCTCTACTGACTATGCAGCCAGTTCTCTCTCCTCTACTGACTATGCAGCCAGTTCTCTCTCTTCTGACTATGCAGCCAGTTCTCTCTCTTCTGACTATGCAGCCAGTTCTCTCTCTTCTGACTATGCAGCCAGTTCTCTCTCTTCTGACTATGCAGCCAGTTCTCTCTACTGACTATGCAGTCAGTTCTCTCTCTTCTGACTATGCAGCCAGTTCTCTCTCTTCTGACTATGCAGCCAGTTCTCTCTTCTGACTATGCAGCCAGTTCTCTCTCTTCTGACCATGCAGCCAGTTCTCTCTCTTCTGACTATGCAGCCAGTTCTCTCTCTACTGACTATGCAGCCAGTTCTCTCTCCTCTACTGACTATGCAGCCAGTTCCCTCTCCTCTACTGACTATACAGCCAATTCTATCTCCTCTACTGACTGTGCAGCCAGTTCTCTCCTATACTGACTGTGCAGCCAATTCTCTCTCCTCTACTGAGTGTGCAGCCAGTTCTCTCTCCTCTACCGACTATGCAGCCAGTTCTCTCTCCTCTACTGACTATGCAGCAAGTTCTCTCTCCTCTACTGATTGTGCAGCCAGTTCCCTCTCCTCTACTGACTATGCAGTCAGTTCTCTCTCCTCTACTGACTGTGCAGCCAGTTCTCTCTCCTCTACTGACTGTGCAGCCAGTTCTCTCTCCTCTACTGACTGTGCAGCCAGTTATCTCTCCTCTACTGACTGTGCAGCCAGTTCTCTCTCCTCTACTGACTATGCAGCAAGTTCTCTCTCCTCTACTGACTGTGCAACCAGCTCTCTCTCCTCCTCTGACTATGCAGCCAGTTCCCTCTCCTCTGACTATGCAGCCAGTTCTCTCTCCTCTACCGACTATGCAGCCAGTTCTCTCTCCTCTACCGACTATGCAGCAAGTTTTCTCTCCTCTACTGACTGTGCAGCCAGTTCTCTCTCCTCTACCGACTATGCAGCAAGTTTTCTCTCCTCTACTGACTGTGCAGCCAGTTCTCTCTCCTCTAATGACTATGCAGCAAGTTCTATATTGTCTTTTTTATAATGTCTTGAATTCTGTGGATATTTTAGGGACAAAAAAGGTAAATCCTGCAAAATCTGGTAACTTGTCCATGAATTTGTTCCTAGGGTGGTAAGTCTGCTTCCTCCCTCTTCCCTCCCTTCCTTGCTCTCCCTCCCTGTCCCTCTCCCTATCTCCCTCCCTCCCTCTGTCCTTCTCCTCTGTACCCCCTCCCGCTCTTCATTCCTTTGTAAATTTAAGGTAATGTTTTGTCTCTTTAATTTCATAAAAATGGCCTAGTGAATCTCGTGAAGATATTGTTATTCTTGAACAGATAGTGTTTATGGAATATTTGCAAATATATTTTGCAGCTGGATTATGATTTTTTAACTCCTAAATATTACCTGTACATGTGTGTATGCGCACGCTTATGTGTGTGTGTGTGTTGTGTGTGTTTGTGCTATATATATACATACTGTTGCCATGTACTTTCATGAGAATCTGTGATGCTAGCTTCATATATATCTTGATTACAACTTGTCTTGTATATCTTTTTAACCTGTATCAAGAAGAGACAAGTTATTGAAATTAAGAAGAAAAAAGCTGTAGTATGGGAAGTTGAAAACACAGTGATTCAATTGATGGAAGTGGATTTATTCTTCACATGGCCACATCCACGACCTTTTATCATAAAAGAGCATGCAGACCACACTCAATTAGATGACCCTTTACCATTTTGAATTAAATGTGTACACAAACACAACTTTAATATTACCGTATTTGTATTAAGTCGCACCGGAATATAAGTCGCACCCCCCAAAGTTGGCCATCATTTTGAAAATCTGGAGTATAGGTCGCATGCGCAATGACAATAGGTAAAGTTTAGATACCACTCCTTCCTTCCTTCAGCGCATCTCGGCAGCGTTGTCAAAACACTCTTCTTCTTTCTCCAGTCCCTGACCGATTTTTCACTGACTCTATACTCTCTTTCCGCTGCTCTGTTTCCGAACTTCTCTGCATACCCAACTACTTTGAGCTTAAAGCCAGCAGTGTATCATTCGCTTCCCAGACATTTTATCGACACACGTGCAGTGTGACCACCAGGCCAGCCAGAGGATCACCAGATCCTTGGCCAAATATCACCAGATAATGGCAGATATCACCAGGTGCGAAAAAGTCAATTGTATCTAGTCACAAACTCAATTTATCTCGTCATAAACCGGGTCAAAAATTTCATAGACAAAAATTTCATAGAAGGAAGGGAAAAAATTCATTTAACCCCGAAAAAATTTCAATGGAAAAAAATGATACTTTTTTCCCCATTTCATGCAAAAATTCTTCCTTATCCTGCTAAGAAGAGAAGCGCCATATCGTCGGCTTCAGTTTGCTCTTCCACCTCCTCTCCTGCTTCGACAGTCGGGTTCTCCTTTCGCTTCCTTTCCTCCCTTTCTCTCGAGGCTTTCCACAGGTTGCCTCTGACCGCTCTTTGCACCAACTTCACGCCGGGTCTCCATTTAACACAACCCCCAGCCTCCAAAATCGATTGGCCTGCGAGGAGACGAGCTTTCACAGTTTCGGTGAGGAGACGATTTGAGCCCGGATCCTTGATTCTGTTGACTTTGCTGAAGACTCTTTCCACCGAGGCTGTCGTATGTGGCAGACACATCATGGCAGACACAAACCTGGTGAGAATGGGAAACCTAGGGTTCCCCAACCCATCCTTCAGTTTTCCGAGCATTCCCCAGAACTTCGGGGGAAGATCCCCCTCAGACATGCCCACATCTCGTAGGATTTCCCTCGACAGACGGACTGATTTCCACTCGTCGTGGAGATCATCTAGCTCGTCCTCCCGAACCACAGAGGGAAACTGGATAGCAAGACCTGAAAGTGAGGATAGTGCAGGCGAGGGATTGAGTGCTTCCGACGGATCGAGGAATCGCATGGAAGCGATCACGCTGGTCTCACTGAAGTCGAATCGTTTCCGGATTTGCTTGCAAACTTCGACCAAGAACTTCAAACAGTCTCGCCGGAAAGTTTCTTCAGCATTTCCCATGATCCCGATCCTGGCGAGGCATGCTCCTCCCAGATCAATCTCCTTTATTCCTCTGAAGAGACCCGGATTGGAAGGGTTGATATCAGCCAATTTCTCTCTGACGAGCACAGCATCCTTGATGAAAAGACTGAGTAAACTCCGGTACTCTCCACTTATTGCGCTACTGACTTGATGCAGGCGAAAGTCCTCCGATTGGAATTCAAGATTCATTCGATCGATCCGTTTGAGTATGTACCTGAGGAAAAGGAGCATTGGCTTGGTTCCACAGTTATCCAGGGCATGAAAGATGACCACGCAATTATCCCGCTCGACCTTCTCCACGTCGGCCTGTGCCCTGAAATATGCAATCAGAGCCTCCCACTGCTGCAAAATCCTCCCGATGACTTGTCCTCGGGAGAGCCATCTCGTTTGGCTCAGCTTGAGCATCTTCTTCTGTTCCATGTGCAGCATATCCTGGATGAGCCTGAATTCGTTCTGTCTTTTGCTGCTCCTCTGGAAGTAAGACGAGATGTTGCGAAGCAAGCCCTCCAGCCAGCTCGGAAGCTGCTCCGCCGCTTTTGATGCACAGAGATGAAAAGAGTGACAGACACACCCCATCACAAAGAGGTTGGGAACATCAGCCTTTAGGAGTTGTTGAAACCCACCCCTCACACCCATCATGGTGGCACAATTATCTGCGCCTAAACCGACTAAATTCTTGATCGGAATATCCTTCGTCCCAAGACTCATCTTCACAGCAGCATACAGCCCTGCAGCAGTCCCATCTTTGACGTCGACTGAGTCCAGGTACAAGTCCTTCGTAGCCATTTCTTGGCTATTGTAACACCGAACCACGATCACGAGGACTTGGGACACGCTGATGTCCGTCGACTCATCGATTAGAAGGGAGAAAAATCCCTCCTTGCACGCCCGGATCACACATTCTTCTTCCTGGACTGCAATCCCCTCCTTCACGATATACGACACCTTTGTGCGCTTCATGGCTAGTGCCTTGGCAATTTTGCTGTCAGGGAATGCAACCTTGAGCATATCACACAAATGATCACATGATCTCATGGAGACGTTGTGTTCGGTCAAAAACGCAGCCAGCATCAGTTCCGCTTCTGCGACTTGATGCGCCAAAGGCACTGCCATGGGTTCAACCTTGGAAAAGACTGTCCTCAGGTCCATTGAGTTTTGCCTCGCAGCCATGTTTGCTACATGTCGGTTGGACTTCAAGTGGATGAGGAGGGCTCCCTTGTTGGGGTTGCTCAGGACAAGGTTGCAAACCCGGCACTTCGCGCCTGTCCCACCCCGGGTCTCATCCTCTTGAATCCATTCCCGGAAGTCTGGATCTTCGAGCCACTGTTTGTTGAAGGAGTGGAAGTACCATTTTTGCTTTTTCCTTGGAGGTGGCTCCATCCCACGAACAGAAAGTCAAGTCAAAGTGGGTAGGATTCAAGGAGAAACTGTGAGCCTGTGAGGGTAGGGTAAGGGTAGGCCTACTACTCTTGTAGTCCTTACTAACAAGGCTATGGAAAGCAAAGAAAATAAGATAATAGTGATGGAAAGCACAAGCGAAAGACGGGAAAACAAGAAAGAAAACAAAGCAAACAAAACCTCACTTACCACAGAACGAACTTCAACTGAACTTCAACGAAGTTTAAGCTGTAAGCTGTTGAACTGTTCACTGTTGAACGAACAAGTCAAGTCTTGCTAGCCAGACCCCTTACCCATTCGCTTGACCAAATAGGACGGAAATGGGTCTGGTGACTCTGGTCTAGTCACGAGAGAGGAACCAAATTTTCCAAATATCACCAGATTTTGAGGCTTTTTGTCAAAAAAAAACAGATCACCAGGTCCACCTCAATATCACCAGATCTGGTGATATATCACCAACAGTGGTCACACTGCACACGTGCCACTAGAGACCCCGCCCAGTTGTTTAAGGAAAAGCGGCATGTTCGGATTATAAGTCGCACCCCTCAATTGGAGAAGAAGCTACTACTGCGACTTATACTCCGGCAAATACGGTACTCCTCAATAATATCAATGTTTTGATTAGATGCTCCAACCTTCATCAGGAATAATGAGATGCTCACATGAGCTTGTTATATACTGGTAACTATCTATCCACCATATGATATACATAAACCATGTGAACCAGATGTAGCAAAAATACTTATTAATAATAGAAATTAAATAAACAATAATATAAAATTTTTATTTATTATTTATTCCAAAAATACCAAATTAACATTAAATAAAATCACACTATTATTATTACACACTATTATTATGATATACATATTATAATTATAATATATAGTACTAATAACATAAAACAATATGATGAGGTGTCAGATGCCTGTATAATATATAGTAAAATTAAAATAAATAATAAATAAATAATAATAATACCTATAATAATAATGATGATAATAATGATAATGATTAACAACAACAACAATAATGATGATGATAATGATAATAATAACAACAATAATAACAACAACAATAATGATGATTAACAATAGTGATAATAATAATGATAATAATAATAGAAATAATAATAGTAATGATATCTAAAGTTGTAACCACAAGTAAAAAAATTAAAAAGAATTCAAAATGCAACTGTGTCCCCTTACCGTAGAAATGCTATATATTTTTTAAAGTGGATTTAAATTCAAACACTAAAAAAACACTTGTGGTTACGACTGGGGCTCCATGAGTCTGCACACTTTACTGTGTGAACTTCATATATATCTGTGTGCTCTCTTTTGATATTAAAAAAAAAAGTTGCATAGGCTAAAGTTACATGCAGCAGAATGGGAGTCCTCATTCAAAATCTGAGTACCTGAACTGTTTGTGTTGTGGTTTCCTTGATTGGAAAGTGCAAGCCTGCTATCTGTACAAAATGAGCATATTCATTAGGCGCTAAACCACTACTAATTAGGCAAGCGCGGGTACTGAAAAAAATTCAATTCGTACACCCCACGCTTGCCAAATTCGTTACATTTTAGCGCGTTTATGCACACGCACCAAAAACGCCAGTGCTCATTTAATGGTCTTAGTAGTAGTACTGGGATAGAGTGACCTGGGGAGTCACTGTACCCTAGTATACAGTGACCTACAGCTGGATGGAGTGACCCCCCTTCTCGGATGATCGGCTGAGGAGGCAGTTCATTTTAGCATAAATATTTCTAGATTTAGTGAGGGGAATAAAGCATCTGTTATTGGAATACTTAGCCAAGATATTAGTTCTGTCCTATCTGAGGATGGAGTGCAGTTGTGTAAGGAAACTGTGACCACTGTACTCACTGTAACGCTTCGCTATCCATGATCTTCCGAGGATGCAGTTCATCTATGATTTCAGTGAGGCAGACAGCTGAGGATTGCATTTTAGAATAGCTAGGGGGAAATATTTGTCTTGCTTAGTTGAGACCAATCTGAGAATGCAAAGTGCATTTAAATGAGAGAACAGTGACAGAGAATAGTGACAGTGACCCCTTCTACCTCTGAATGGAGTACGAGTTTGTTGTGACCTGTCTAAGCAGGTGCAGTTTGCATGACAAGTTTGCAGTATCTGGTAACCTCCCTTTAACCCTGAGGGTCACTGTATCCTAGTTCTCAGTGACCCCCAGTCACCATTAAGATACAGTGACCCGGGGAGTCACTGTATCCTAGTAAATATCGTGATTTTCTTGCAGGAATAGAAATGAATTTTCACCACTATAGATTCACACATTTTCCTGAACATGCATTACCTCTGACCATGACGTGGAATGAAAATGTAATAACAAAGGTACCACACTCATTTTGCTAACCAATTAAGTCTTCATCATATCAACAATAGAACATCGCTAGCTATGAGTCAGAGATGACCTCATACTACTTCTTGTCAAATCGTAGCAGTTGCCATTTGACAGGATGAATTTGGATTTATTTTTTTACAGGTGGAAGATCTTCATTTTGTGCCTGCCTAAGGTTAATTTCATAAACTACTCTATTTAGGAAATATCTTATCTCTTTTCCTTGAAAATGCCTGGCAGTTGGAAGTCTAGGGACATTCCAAATGAAACTGATTGGGCATATGATCCAGTATATACCTTGAAAGCATGTTCCTCCACAAGTGTTCATCTTGCATCAGGAACTAGAACAATAATAATTATTATGAATGATATATATATATCACATTCCATGCAGCTGTGGGAAAGTCTGTACATTGGAGAACAGAGGAGATTGGAGACCAGAGTAAGAGTAACATGGGGATGCTTGCAGATAGGAAAACTAAAGAGGTCTTCCATCACTAAACATTCATGGAACCATTACCATCAAATCTTGTGAGAATACTCCAAATGGAGGGATTTTCTTGTGAAGGAGGCTCTGCACATCCACCTCAAACCCAAGGATCAGAACTTCAGCAGAGATGTAGGGTTTAACTATACCTGTAGTTGGTGAATCTCAACTATCAAGACTATACACAACCACAACCACTATTCATCATTGCCATGGCAGAAGTAAATAATTTATCATGCATCACCGTGATGAAGGCTGAACCATATTTATTGAACAAATAATACTTTGTTCTTTCGAACAAGGAAATATCTGTAATGGCATTTATGTAATGAATGCTATTATCCATAAACAATCCTCTAGACTTTGGTAACTGCATCATGTCAAATGCCAGAAAGCAGTTAACTTCTGCTTAAAATAGTGACCTAACAAAAACTAGTTATCACAGTCATTTTGGTGGTATATACTGACCATCTTTAGGGGCAATCCACTTCTTAGTTTGTTTAAGCCTATGACCATTTCAATAAACAATACTCTTTTCAATAGTCAATTCTCACTCGACATTTCAGCTACTAGTAGATGGTCTAGACTTCATGAAGCCGAAACATTGAGTGAGAAAATTCAAGTCGATTATTGTATCTACATTATGTCAACTGAGAGTTTGTTGAGAAGAATACGCTTTTTTCAATCTCAGTCAATAGTCCAATAAGATCAAAACCACAATACTAAGCATTTTCATAATAAAGTGGATAGATTGGGAAATCCTAACTACTTGTAAAATTCCAGTGAATTGGATGGAACTTGTTATTTTCTCTTTCACATTTGTTATTATTATAAACTTATGACAATGTGGAATAGTGATGGGTTGATATAGAAAATTATGTAAGTTGAAGGACAGACACCAAGAGCTGGTGGAGCCTTAGTCTCCAGAGGGTCTAACTACAATCTATGGTTTGTCCTCTGTATAAAGTCAGCTATGGCCAAGCTAAACTCTGGAAGAAGTAGCAAGTGGACACCGCCAGTGGAGCCCCAAGTCTCTGATGATAGAGGTGTCCCTCCTCAAGCTCGCTACTTCGTCAAGACAAGGATAAGAAGTTCCGGGGAGGTGGGGAGGGGGGGTTACAGATCCTAAAGGAGTCACTGAATCGTAGTACTCAGTGACTGGGAGGGGGTCACGATTAGGTGACTGGGGTTCACCAAATACTGGGGGTCACCCGATCCTCGGACACCGGCCCACTTACAAAGTCGATTAGCATGAGCTGCAAAAATCTGGGAAGACCGAACTCGAAACAAGCTCACAACATGATAAAAACGCCCCTTTATGCTTGGCCGGAAATGAAAAACTTTGACTCAGCCCATTTTGTTATGTAATCTCTCTCTAGGTTGTTCATGTATGAGCGTCAAATGCGTCAAAAATATTGTAAAATGGACGAAAGGAAATATCAAGGCACACAAAAAAAGGCAAAACTGTAAAGGAAAAAGCATTTGAAACAGAACACAATGAAATGTGCTCATTTTGCAAGGAAAGCGAGCAGGCCTCGTCCTAGCGGTTACCTGCATGGACATAATTGGTTTGTGGGCTGGTACTTATTATTCTTGCCCGCTGCCCATCAGCTTTCACTCTTCAATATTTATCGCTCAGAGTCTATAATAATAAATAATGGAATGAGCACAGAATCTATCAAAATACTTGAACTCTATTATTACCAAAGTCAGTGACATACACAAAACCTTCTTTATCTACACACACTCCCAATGGACCACTAAAATCTCCTTCCTCACGCCCACGATGACCAAATGAGGACACATATTCCCCCTCAGTGGTGAAGATCGACACATTGTCACCGCCAACATCTGTCACATACACATACCGACCAGCTACACACACTCCACGAGGTCCACTCAACTTTTTCACTCCATTCCCATCACAGCCAAAGGAGCGTAGGAAGTCACCATCGTTACTGAAGACCCGGATGCATGAGTCACTGTAGTCAATGACATAGAGGTTGCCATGGCAGTCAGGAGATAAGTCACGGAATATCCCCATGCCTTCACCAACAATTTGTCTTGCATACTTCATTTCTCTGCCATACACTATAATAGTACCTTTATTATTCCCCTTACAAACCATCACTTCATCTCCAACTACTGCCACACCAAGATGTCCTGAACCTTCTACTTGTTTCTCCTGAACATTGCCACCATTCTTGTTGGATGTGAGTATCTTATTACTCCCTACACTAGTACAGTAAATGTTGTCTTCACCATCAACAGCTACACCAGACAGATAGCCAAGTTTAGAGTTGACATTTCTCAGTCTATTTCCTTCTCTGTCAAATATAATGACATCTCCCCAACATTCAGTGACTATTATCTCCCCCACAGAGTTGGCAGTGACACCTGTAGGCCAAGTTATACCAGTCCACACACAGTCAGGCTTGCCTAGCTGACTAGGAGGGAGGAAGACCAACACAGGGAAGGGACTGCCAGCCACTTGCTGCCCATCTACTGATACAGTTAGTTCATGAGGTCCACGCACAGTGGGAGTGTACTGGATGGAATAGTTGCCAGCTTCAATTCTGTCAACAATACACTTGATGGTGGATCCATCAGACAGGAACTTCAAATGGCAGTCCACTTCACAGATGCGTTTTGTTGGCTGATTATTGGAGAGTCTTGTAGTTAACATAAGATCAGATACAGTGTTGACCTCCGATGTTTTAGCTGCTTCAACAGTGACTGTACACTTAGCTGGATCGATGGGAAGTTGAGTGATGTTTGCCGAGGTCAGGCAGAGCTGCTGCAGGGTATCAGCACACCTCACCTCTACACCTATATCCACCTCTTCCACAAGCCACACACTCCTCCATAGTTGGCTGTGTTCTTCTACCTTTCTCTCGATTCCACTAGTAATTTCAGCATGCATGCTCATCACCTCAGTATCACCACAGTGCTTCAGAGAATGCTTGGCATAGTCTCTAACACTCTGGACCTCTGCCTTAGCCAGAGACAACTTATTTTCCTGCAGAGAGAGCTTGTCTGTTTTCTCTCTCACTCTTCTTGCAACGTCTTCTAACAGTTCTTGCTTGCGTTTCTCTATGATCTTGTGGAGCTCGTCAAAGGAAGCATGGATGGTGTTGGCCACAGAGTCCCCCTGGGCTGCTAGCTTATGCTTGATGGACTGTATTTCATCCACAGTATGTGACAGATTGATCTCTACTTCCCTCAGATGCTCCAACTTCTCCAGCACCTGCTTCCTAGTATTGGCAGCAGCAATCTTACAGAATTCAAAGTTGTGGTCTCTATGGTCCTTCATCGTGCAGTGGTGGCAGATAAGGCTATCACAATCAGAGCAGTACACTATCAGCGGTTCCTCGTGACTTGGACACTTCTTAACAATAGGTTCCCGCATGACATTCTCTTTAGCTCTTCCTTGCTTCAGCTCCTCCAGAGAAACAACTTCGTGTCCATGATAGACTTTCAATTGCTGATGAGATTTTACACATTCTTGGCAAATAAACATGGCGCACTGTCGACAAAAAGCTTCACTTTTGGCTCCAGTGTCTGTGCATGCTTCACACTTTACCTCCACCTTGCCATGAATGCGCTCCAGTGCATCAAACGCTGCCTTGAAGCGGTTGACGATGAAAGCTGTTGGTAATTGGTCCACATTACCCTCAAGGAGAAATACTTCCTTACGACACTCAGGGCAAGAAAATTGCTTGTCAGTACCAGCTAGGTTGAGGATGCAATGTTTGCAGTAGTAGTGACAACAAGGGAGGACTTTGGGCTGGTTGAAGTGCTGGAGGCAGATAGCACACGTGATCTCCCTCTCCAGTTCCTTTAGGCTCTTGTCCAGCAAAGCTTTCTTCTCAGTCATGGGGACTCACACTTACAAAACAGTTGCCTAACTACTCCTCAAAGCTCACAGTTAAGCAGCTAGCTGGTGCACAAACAGGATGTGCTCTCTGTCTTCCACTGAAACATGGACCGTGGTCAGGATGTGGCAAGGAAACTCCTAAGATAATTAATTAGAAGTAGAGAAGTCTTAAAATGCTCTTCTAAGCTGTGGGTGTATATATATATGTGTCAATAATACATGCAAGGGCAGTTCCAGGGGGTGGGGTTAAGAGGGTTAAAACCACACACCCCTTCCCCCTTCCCTCTTGATTGAGGTACCAAGTGCGCAATGCAACAATGACCAACAAGCAAACATTTTCTTAACATCTACCCAGTAGAGTAGGTATGAGGGGGGGAGGGTTAGGAGGCCAGTGCACCCCCCCCCCCCCCTCCCCCCCCCACCCAAATAAAATTTACTTGTTCTGTATTATACAATCTGCACAACGTTATCTTCTAGAGGCTACTTAGAAAACTAGTAGCTACTATATAGCTTTGTAGTTTTCCATCACTTCTTTAGTCCCATTCCTAGCCTTGTTGACTTTAACATGCACAATGTGTATACTGCATATACATTCTTGTATGGCATAGTACATGGCAGCATTGTAATGTGTGTGCTTGTATGGCATAGTACATGGCAGCCTTGTAATATGTGTGCTTGTATGGCATATACATGGCAGCATATAATGTGTGTGCTTGTATGGCATAGTACATGGCAGCATGTAATGTGTGTGCTTGTATGGCATAGTACATGGCATCCTTGTAATATGTGTGCTTGTATGGCATATACATGGCAGCATATAATGTGTGTGCTTGTATGGCGGGCATAATACATGGCAGCATGTAATGTGTGTGCTTGTATGGCATAGTACATGGCAGCATTACAATGTGTGTGCTTGTATGGCATAGTACATGGCAGCATGTAATGTGTGTGCTTGTATGGCATAACATGGCAGCATTGTAATGTGTGTGCTTGCATGGCAGTGTACATGGCAGCATGTAATATGTATGCTTGTATGGCATAGTACATGGCAGCATTACAATGTGTGTGCTTGTATGGCATAGTACATGGCAGCATGTAATGTGTGTGCTTGTATGGCATAGTACATGGCAGCATTGTAATATGTGTGCTTGTATGGCATATACATGGCAGCATATAATGTGTGTGCTTGTATGGCGGGCATAATACATGGCAGCATGTAATGTGTGTGCTTGTATGGCATAGTACATGGCAGCCTTGTAATGTGTGTGCTTGCATGGCAGTGTACATGGCAGCATGTAATGTGTATGCTTGTATGGCATAGTACATGGCAGCATTACAATGTGTGTGCTTGTATGGCATAGTACATGGCAGTATTGCAATGTGTGTGCTTGTATGGCATAGTACATGGCAGCCTTGTAATGTGTGTGCTTGTATGGCATAGTACATGGCAGCATGTAATGTGTGTGCTTGTATGGCATAGTACATGGCAGCATTGTAATGTGTGTGCTTGTATGGCAGTGTACATGGCAGTATTGCAATGTGTGTGCTTGTATGGCATAGTACATGGCAGCATGTAATGTGTGTGCTTGTATGGCAGTGTACATGGCAGTATTGTAATGTGTGTGCTTGTATGGCATAGTACATGGCAGCATTGTAATGTGTGTGGTGCTTGCTCTCTGCACAGCTAGGCACAGCACATGGTGTCATATTATATTATGAGTGGGTATTAAATGAGAATGTTTTGTGGTGGAATGGGGAATGCAGCCCATTGATTTTGTCATCTGTAAGCATCCTCTGATGAGAGGATATCTGTTGTGACCCTTACACAAAAGGGATGTGAAGGAATCAATCAAGCAAGTATAAAACGGAATGACAGCTTGCAAGTTTTGCCTGGGGAACAGGTATCGCAATACTGTAAGCAACAACAGAACATGACCATAAGGTCCAAAACACAAACGTACAAAAAAAGTGCCCAAAGCGGTCCAAGACATTTGTCCTGAGGTCAGCAGAAGAACACTTCCAATTCAAGACAAACCTTTTGTTCTGTGCCAACACCAGCTAAATTGAAGAAAGAGGAAGTCATATGGTGTCAGGACAGTAATAATAATTGACATAAAAAAACAAAGTGCATGACTCACATACAAATCCTGCTGTAGTTAGATCATCAAACATCCAGAGTCAAATTTTGGAACAACAAAGAAATCCATCAACATTGTGAAACCCAGAAAGAAGAAAGAAAGAAAGTATTCCTGAAAGTACCAAAACTCCATATGGACAGTGATGGTAAGCAACTCAAGATGTAGCTATGACCTGATTGACAAAATGCAAGAATATTATCTAAAGAACTCAATTACTGAGGCGTATAGCTAGTCAAATTTACAGAAGAAAAAACTGCAGAAATACCGTGGTGCCTAATAATAGAAAATTAATGAGAAGGCTAATGCTATCAATAAGCGAGAGATTGCTTAATCAATGGTATATAGCCAACCTTTAGATGAAATTCCTTGACGAATTGGCACTCAAACTTCCCCCTGAAGCCAAGGTTTTGGAAGACATATGTGGATGTTACCATCTGCATCGTGAAGAAGGGAAGTGAGCAGAGTTGTTGGCTATCTGAACAACATCAGGCCATAAAGTTTACCATGGAGTGTGAAGTGGATGAATCGTTGCCCTTTCTAGATTGCCACCTAGCTACACAGATAGAAAAAAAGGAAGGTAACTGCAACAGTTTACAGAAAACCCATGCATACCAACCAGTACCTTGTTTATAGACCCATTCATGTCAGAAGAGGAGTGGTGAAAAACTTATATGATAGAGTCAGGTGAGTAGTGTCGAAGAAGGAGGACCTATGGGAGGAAGGACATGATTTGAATAGGGTCTTTATAGAAAATGGTTATCCCCAAGCCTTCATCAACCTTTCCTCCATACATATATCTAAATGCAGAAAGGAAGATAAGTGCACTCACTGACAGGAAATCAGGAGTCGTGAAAAGAAGGATCCTAATGATAGCAATTCCTTATGTAGCAGGGATAAGTAAAGACATCAGGAGGGTCTGCAGGAAGTTCAACATTAAAGTCATTTTCAAATTGGGAAGAACTCTGAGGGCACAATTGAGCAGAGTGAAGGATGATTTATCAGCTAGTTTGCACTTATGCATTGTGTAACGCATTTCTTGCAGCTTTGGGAAGTACTACATAGGGGAGACCAACAAAGACTGGAGACCTTTATAAGGACATAAAGATTCCTGTAAAATATGTGCTAAGGAGAAATCTGCAATTGCTATATAAACATGCATGGGAAAATGGACATCCTATTTTGTGGAGGTAGCCACCATCTTAGACCAGGCCACAGAAGACAGAAGGAACTGCTAGTAAAGGAGGCATTACACATCAGCCTAGCACAAATCGGGATTATAGAATGGACTTATCGGGCTGCTGGGTGGCCACTCTCAAGAACCTGAACTTGAAACCATGCGCAACATCATTTTTTTGAGTAGGTCATTGTAATTTTATTATGTTAACTGAGAGTTCATTGAGATCTCATAGTAGGTTGTTAAGTTCCACAAGGCTGAAAGACATGGCATGTCAGTAGCCACCATCAACTAGCTTATTTAAAAGCACAAGACATGACTGCCAAGCTTGACATCCTGTGGAAGTTAATCACTACTCCTGGTTGGTTGGTACGATGCCATTTGTTCATCACCAACCAGGTTAGTTGTCCATAATGTTCTCACCAATAATAGTCTCATCTCTATAGTCTGTCATTTATTTGTGAACATGCACATCATTACGATGTCATTCCAGTGATCACTTTTGACCAACACTGTGTTGGAAGGCTTCGATAAAATTTAAAAACTATACTTATGAATGCAGCACTGAATGCACTGCATCCAAGGCCTTTCAAATGTCGTCACAAATCGAATGAGAAAATAATTGTGAAGATATTAGAGGCAGAAGACGCCAGAAAAACTGACATACACAACCTCATTAAATATCTTTACAGAGAATGGAAAGTCCTGAAATGCTCACGAACTGCCAAACTCTGGATATGGATATGGTGGATATCTTACGAATTTTTATAAAGACAGAACGCACTGGAAACTGGAGATTCTATCTCAAAACAGTGTAAGACATGCTTCAATATCTAACAGTTGCAGGACATTAGAACTATGTAAAATCTGCCCACTTATAGCTACTTGCAGAAAATGTCCTCTCATCATCCAAATATCCCAAGTTACTTTGATGCTGGTTTCCACTGTCCGAAGAAATGATCAATACAAGGCTTGGTTGTCAACTGACCTGGTCATTGAGCAAGTGCTCATGAGAAGCACGAAAACAAGTGGTGGGCTTAGCTAGGGAGGATGGGGGGGGGGGGGGGGGGTGACAGAACAACAACATGTCTATAATAACCTTGTCAATATGAACCTCTCTTGACATTTCATCTAGATTTTCCAACCTTCATCAGGAATTGATTATCTAGTCGAAGCATCGAGGGAGTAAATTTCAAGTTGATTATTGAGAAGGTCATTGTAACAATGTGTCACTTGATTTCTCCCAATGCCACCAGCCTGTGCTGGAATGAATCAGGCCATGCAAGAATTCACTGGGAGGGGGGGATTGCCTATGATCCTGAAGAGACATGTCTAAGGCTAGACGACAAGAAAGATATATGATGGACATGTAACCAAGTGAACTACACCCATATCATGGTACCCATACAGGTGCAACCACTCCCAGTTCTCAACTGCATCGGGTACCCATACAGGCATCAAGACATGATGAAATCGACTAATGTAACTATAATATGCATAATATGTATATACTTATCAACACAAGATTGTTCCAGTGCTGTAAGTGGTTATGAGTCAAAGAGATCGCATCATAAGGAAGATATTATGATCGACTTTTATTTAAATCATGATATTATGTTTATCTGAAACTCCATGCACGCATATTCCAGGCCACAGCCATCAGGTAGTTTTGTCTGGCCCATACCGAACGAGGTGGTCACTCGAAATTAACTCCACCTAACAGGTAAAGTGCTCTCATGACTCCATAGATGGTTAATAATAGCTCTGAAAGTGGTTGGACTGCAGAAGATTGTTGCACATGTGAGCCTTTGAAATTACTTGTGTTTATTTATTTATTAGTAACATTTTACCATTCCCTCCTGTGGCTATCTGCTATCAGACTTCAGGGGGATGTCATGGTTCCCTCCTGGTTGGTAGAAAATATTGGCGAGGTGAGTGCCTCTCTGCCTCACCATTACTGCACCTCTGAGTATGTGGAGGGGGGGGGGGAATAGTGGAGGACTAGAGCTGATTTGACCGGCTAATTTTCCCAAGGTGTGTGCATTTGACAGGAAATGTACTAGCATGGGCTACTAAGAGAATTCCCTGAGAAGTATCCTCCATAGGAAGACATGTATCACCAGATTGCAAAAAATAAAAGACCCTCCTTGCACCTGTGGATCACGTGCATTACATTTCTCTCAATCACAAGAGCAGTGCAAAAAAGCAGCTGCTACTCGGCATACTGAGAAGTCCCAGAATACTCTGACAGAAGATTCAAGGGAAGTTGTTACTCATGTGGAGGGCGAGGAAAGATATAGAGGAGGAAACTTTAGAAGTTGAACTGTGGATCTCTTGTGATCTCTGTGATCAGTGGATGTGTGGGTCATGTGAAAATATTTCTTCACCTTCACATAAGAGACATATCTGCAAGAAGTGGCAATGTTATGCCCTAGCCCTTCTGGTCTTCTATTTTTTATCTACATAAACGACATTCCAACTATCATTTCTTCATCTCCTCTACTCTTATATGCAGATGACACCAAGTGTGTTTTACAGATTTTAAATCAGTTTCTGATGTATCCCTTCTTCAAAATTATTTATCCTCAATCGTAAAATGGTCGACTGATTGGCATCTCTCTTAAAGTTTTGCCTTTTGTGGATTTTCTCAAAACCGCCCTGCAGTTGTCTCTAAATACTTTTTGGATTACACTTGACAACTCCATAAATAGTGTTAAAGATCTAGGTGTAATAATTTACCCTTGATCTGCTGAGCCTGTTAAGGCCACCACATATACTACAGCACAGTCTGAAACTTACAATAATTAACACTTATAACAGTCTATATTACTTAATTAATAATGATATCAATAATACTTAGGCAATTACAAATATGCTCCCATCTTTTTGTGGTTAGAGGTATATCCATCTCCCTTAATAACATGAAACAGTTTTTGTCAATTTTTATGCCGTCAAATTACTGCTGTCAAATTACTGCTGCAATTTCTCTCTCTTTGCTTGTTCCAGGACTCCAAGTTCCACACCAAGGCTTAATCAATAAACACTCGTCAGCTAAAGGTGTCAAGGAGGGGGGAGGGGAGGGGACCAAAGATCATTCATCAGCTCGCCATACAACAGATCCTTTCTCCTCTGCCACCACTTCCATACCCAATACATAACACACTCTCCCACCACCTCCAGCACTGCATCACATACTCCCACACCTTCCCAAACAGCAATGCCACCTTCCATCCTTACCCACTCTTCTATTTTCATCCAGCCACTGTCCAGCCCCTACAATTCTGCATATCTTATCCACCAGTACCAGCTGATCTCTCTTGAATTCCCCCCCACCAACAAGAAATGTTCCACATCTTCTCCTGCTCCACTATCAACACATGGTACATCTCTCATCCCTAACTATCCCACATCTCTTCTTATCCTATAACAACCCAGCTGACACTAAATTGCAACTTACTTTCCTGACCATAGATGGACCTCACTACCTCTCCACCCCTGCACCATTCTTTGCCAATTTATATATACAACTTCAGCGCTCCTCCCAATTTTTCCCTTCATTTTCCCCTTCCACTTACATACTAACCCAACCTTATTGCTTAGATCATATTTCTTCCTCAAAATCTCATATCTTGAGGAGTATAATTATTTCAAGTGACCTAACATGAGACCTAACATGGAACCTAACATGGAACCTAACATGGAAGCTAACATGGAACCTAACATGGAACCTAACATGGAACCTAACATGGAACCTTCATATATCAAATATCCTCTCAAAAGCCTATCGGACCTTGAGCCTTCTACATCGCAATCATTGTGACTTGATTAGTGTCAAAAATATACTCTTTTGTTTAAATCCCAGCTCACCTAATTTTCTCCTGTCTGGCATCCTCACCTGAAGAAACATTTTATTTCTCTAGAACAAATGCAAAGAAGAGCTACTAAATTCGTACTTAATGACTACAAATCTGACTGCAAGTCTCAATTATTCAATGATGATTCTTGAACTGCTAAATCTTTAAAAGAGCCTACAGATCATTTTAACATACTTAATTATATAACTAGATCATCATTGTGCACAAGATTGGGAGGTCACGTAAAGTTACTCCACCTCAATCCACCACAATCAAAAGCCAGCATTTCTTCTTTAATTGGCTCCATCACCATTGGAACTCTCTGCCGTGTATTGATATCAACATGTCACTGCCTGCAATTAAATATCTCTTAAAATCATACTCATTTCATTGCAAACCAATAACTCATGCACATTCCACTTTCAATGTCCATGTGTAAACTGTTCCCGCCCGTTGTCCAATATATTGGCTACTAGTTAATTTCTAGTAGACCATCAAAAGCATATTACCGTCACTTCTTCTGTAATTATGTGTACTTTAATGTGTTATACCAAAATGAACAAAAGCAATGATAGATCGTATCCTAGGACAACAAGGTTCCAATGTCAACAAAGCCAGTTATGGTCCTGGCAAAGGGTTAAAAAATAAACAACAAACAAACAAACAGTTTCTAGTTCTCCATGTCAAATCCCCGCGCTGACTCGGCCATAAGGGGTGAGAAATGAAGAAAATCAACCCACTTTTCTCTAGCCAGACTCCTCTCTCGCGTGTGTGCGTTTGAGAATGGCTAGCTAGCAATCATTCATCTGCTGATGCGTGCAGCGACCATCTTCTATATGGTAATGCGTCTATTATATTCGCGTGGTTCGCTATATTTTCGCGTTGGATCACGAGAGAAACTTTTTCGCTAGACCCCGACCTCGTGTAGTAGAGTGAAGGTAATCGGGCAGCTTCAACTTTTTCCTGACCTTGAGGGCGCCATGAGTGGCCCAGTCCTAGCGATAGATGAGTTCGGGAGGCCCTTCATTATCTTGAAGGATCAAAGCACCAAAACAAGATTACATGGCGTAGCAGCTATCAAGGTAAGGACGCAAAATCTACGTAGAGTTTTGTTCTAAGATCTAATTTCGATACTGTACATTAGAAAAGAGCGTTTCTTGAATGTGCGCAATATATATAGGTAGAGTGGATTAGCCAATAAATCAATACTGGACCTTGCTAAAGAAGTCCCTTTCATGAAATGTGTGACTCTCCCCCCCTCTCAATTTCTCCAATAGTAAAGTATGGTAGTCATGCCCTCCAATATTATGCTAGCCATGACCCCATTTCAATGCTATAACCGCATGGACACAGGATTCCACTTCTGGTTCTGGTTCCAGTTGTGGCCAGACACCATGCTAAAGTGTATTGGCTTATGAAAACTATCCCTGGCTAACTTGAATCCTTATGTTGCCAGGGCACTGATGCTTAGCCACAATTTTCAATACAACTGGTTTATGAGCCCGAGCCTGATGCCTTTTAGGTACTAACAAAAACAAACTTCTATGGTCATTTTAAGCTGACAACAAATACAATTATTTTTTTGCCGAATGTTTCAACTGAAATAGTTTCGTCTTCAAATGTTAGAATGAAAAGGGGAAAAAGTTAATTGGAAAGTTAAATTTACAAGTTAACAAACTTAATTACAAAAGGTGCAGACTCTCAGGCATGTTAAATTTTTATTTAACGAGGACTTTCTCGATAACATGAATTTACTCACTCGGCGTTTCGATCAAGAAATATATAAAAGTGTAAATATATATTTAATTTGCTCACCGTCTTAAGTGCCATATGGTACTCTTGAGTTTTGTCGATCAATAAAGCGTGTGTGAGATAGTTTGTCGGTCATAATCTTTATATCATAAAATAGTTTATTTCCTGCTCTGTATTTATAAGTCCATCACTATTTGGTATACACACCAATCTACTTCTTGAGAGTGTGGAGCCTTGGATAAGTGGGCCACAACAGTGGAATGCGGGGGTGGAGGAGCTTAGTGCTACAGCGGAAAGTAATGGCTTGATCTCTGACAGGTAAGGTATGGATGAAGAATGCTTCTCATTTTTTTTGAACGAGATCTAACTAGTATTAGCCTGTTAGTTGTCTAAAAGGGCAGAGCTACTTTTCCTCCCAGGTAAAATGCGGGTAATAGTCTATAGCTAGGTTCCTGGGTACATCCCGGGATTTAAAAAAATTAAAGTCAGAAATTGTGCACCGAATAAATTTCACATTTATGGACTTGATGATGGATGATGCTTGCTGGAGCCATCTGTCGTAACTCGAATATTACAATAACCTTAATAATCAACTTGAAATTGTATTCTCTTGACTTCGACTTCATCAGTGTAAAAAATAGATTCAGTATTATAGACGTGTAGATAACTGAGAATAATCACATTCATTGGTACATATGGCAAGGAGTAATGCCCAGTCTCCATTTTGTTGGGAAAGGTCAGAGTGCATGTTTTGTTAGGAAAGGTCAGAGTCCATGTTTTGTTGGGAAAGGTCAGAGTACATGAAAGCAGTATGTTCAATGTCGTGAGTAGCGATGATGTGCTATAGACAATATATTACTTACAAATATTGAGAGTAATGGTATGCTTCTTCTGTCTAACAATAAGAAATGATTGCTCAAATGTTTGCAAGCAATGGTTTCTGCATTATATGCACAAATAACTATTGACAACCAATAGTAGTAGTCATGGTGACCTGGCCACCATCTTTATCAACAACTGCTATCCCATAATATCTGGTTTAGTGGGTCTAGATCAGGGGTGCCCACGCTTTTTCGGCTTGCGAGCTACTTTTAAAATGACCAGGTCAAAATAATCTACCTGTATTAAAAAATGCTAATATATTAATTTATATATGTACTGAGTATACTTTATATATGTAATATATGTTGGCATACCTTGAATCACTGCATGAACCCTTACGGCACAAAACAATTGAATACATTTATGGTCACTACCTTACTCTGATGACTTGTACTGAATGGAGTCAGCTGAATATGACATGGTAAAAAAAGTCCTCCCATTCCGCATGGAAGTGGTAAGTTTTTGGTTTCTTACCTGGTCCGGCTCCCTCACTCATTTTTTATATCCCTTCTTTAGTAGATACAAATTGGCAGGCTAACTAGGTCACTAGCTCGTTGTAGTTTTGCAGTAGCTTGCGCGTGGTGACCCGTGTGTTAGAAGTTAAGGGGGGAATCGACCATTTTGTGGGGTTTTAAAAAAACGTGTCATAACTATTGAATGCTTAATCCATTTCCAAAGATTATTGTCTCAAAATGTAGCTCATTCTAGGTGCTTTCCAATGACATTAGAATAATGGTGTTGCAATAAACTAGGACTGAAACATGGGTAAAACCACAAGGGTCCTTTTAAATGTTTAGATGCGCTCCTGTACCCGAACCACAGGTTTTCAACACTTGCTATTTATGGTGATGTTAGAGTGATCACAGATACGTCTTTTGAATTGATTGTTTATTTTTATTTTTATTATTCACCCCAACATCCCCAATTTCATTTTTATGCTGTCATATGCTGTCAGACTGACATATCTCATCAGAAAATGACTGGATTGGTTATGAGTCGATTGAAAAGAAGGAGTAATGCAAGAGCTTTCATAATATATAAAAATTATTTACTACAGACAAAAATTGAATGAGTTACACGGTATCATGTGATGTCACTACATGAAATTACATTTCATAATAAATCAGTTTGAAAAGTGCATGATAGTAGCTTTAGAATCGCACTAGAAATCACACAGAGGTTCGATCAAAGTTGGGAACTGAGAAAGAACGTGGCATGCGCAGGAGCAGACGTTTGTACCCCACTTTGCGCAGATAGCGCGGAAATGACTGAGCGATATTTTAGCCAAGTCTTGGCCATGAACGCTTATTATATTATGAACAATCCAACTTACTGCGTTTATTCAGGCTTCTTCTTGTTCATTGCGCAGAGTTGCAATGAAATGGGAGGATAAAAAGTATCATAACTCAAGAATGTTGACAATAAAATGTTGAAACTTGAAATGCAGCTAATTTAATAGTGTATAGATTGACAAAAGAAAGGGGAAAAAGGGGGAAACCCCCACAAAATGGTCGATTCCCCCCTACACCTGAAAAACTTTGGAGGTTTTTTGATTTTTTTTATCAGTTCAAACTGTTGCTGTACATATCTACTAGCCAATTCTAAAGTTTTAGAGCTATTGGATGCTCCATTTCAAAGTTATGATGGTTTTTGTCCATGCATTTCTTATTGATTTGAAGAGAAACCAACAAGGAACACTAAAGGGGGGGACAGCACCATTTTTTAAATTAAAACAAATAAACTTGTGGTTACCACTTTATAGCTCTGTAGATTCTGTAAACTTCATGGTATGGACTTGATATATAGCTCAAAAGATAGGTCTCTCTTTGTGCTCTCTGTTGATACTAAAATATTTTTCATGGGTATAATAACTATAGCCTAGTTACTGGACCTAAAGTGGAGGGAACCTGAATGCCTGAACTGGCAGTATAAATATCTCCTGATTGCCAAGTGCTAGAGAGTTGAAATTAGCACCAGTGGCTAGAGGAGGCCCTACTCTATTCAATGAGTGTTTTCATAAGGCGCTAAAATGTAAGTAGGTGGTCAAGCGCGCGGGTGGAAAATGAGTTTTATGGATTATTAACGAAATTCATTTTCCACCCACGCGCTAGACCACGCTTGACCACGTACTTAGATTTTAACGCCTAATAAAAACCCTCATTGAATAGAGTAGGGCCTCCTCTAGCGCACTGGTGCTAATTTCAATTCTGTAGCACTTGGCAATCAGGAGATATTTATACTGCCAGTTCAGGCATTCAGGTTTTTGAGGTTCCCTCCACTTGTAGCTCCTGTAACTTGGCTATAGTTATACCTATGAAAAATATTTTAGTATCAACAGAGAGCACAAAGAGAGACCTATCTTTTGAGCTATATATCAAGTCCATACCATGAAGTTTACGGAATCTATGGAGTTATAAAGTGATGACCACAAGAAGAAAAAGGGGGGGAAATACATGTGGGTCACTCTCCCCCAAAAATGCAACTGTCCCTCCTTCAACACATTATTGCCAGGAATTTTGAAAATCTATTTTGTTCTGATTTTGCGGCGAACATACCTTTGCCACACTTGACTCAATTTCAATATTTGAGAGCTCTTTTAGTGATCTGTGATATAACGGTTTGATTTTTTTTTAACTTGAAGCATTGCCTAGTTATGGTGATTAGAAGAGGTGACTGTCACAGATTTTGCGTTTATTTTGTGTGGTTGGAAATGAAATGCCTTAGAACTAATGAACAAGAGATGTGTTGAAAAATATGCCTCCGTTATATCACAACTAAATGTCTTGGTAAGCTACAAACCAAATTTGGGCATCTGTAGACCAGGCACTTGGGAAATATCCTCGCCGCAGTTTGGGGGGTGCAATTTTTGGAGTGACCCTTGCCTTTTTGGATGTATCTTCTAAGAAAATGTGCCTATAGAGACATTTCACATATCATCTTAAAGCACACAGAATGAGCAACAAGTTGGTATAAAAAATATCTTCACAGAAGAAAGGGAGGGAAAGTTATGATGGCTACAAAAATGCGTTCAAATTTTGGTGGTTTCAGGTGTAGTCCCCCCTTAAGTAACACAAGACTAGCCGCCCTGTACGTCAATCAAGAACTGCCAAAGGGAGGATAGATGATAGGTTAGTAAAATTGAATTGCGCGCGATCTACCCGTACTACACGCGCGATCGACCTATTGGGCACCCCTGGTCTAGATGATATATTTTAACTCTCCTGCAATCTGACAACGCGAGAGGTTGTAATATGTGCCTGTGCTTGGTGGACTAACAACAATGATTAACAGTCAGAAGAATTCCATGCAGTTTCGAAGTGGGGGGGGGGGGGGGGGGGAGAAAATGGCAGGTGATAGAGACGATGGTCTCGGACATATCTTCTGGACCAATCAATTCTGATGATTCTGGATGTGCTTGGAGATGTGCATAAACACCTTGGCGTACAGGGAATGACTCATAACACCTCCTTGTTAAGGGAGACGCTCCTAGGTGCATTTCTTTGCTTTGAGTTTGTGGTAGACAGGGTCTAACATTGCCTATGCTTGCTCAAATGTCGGTCATCAGCTTATTTTACATACTTTCTAATGATATTTTTACGATGTTAATCTCTCTGAGGTTCTAGTGAATATTAAATAGTACAAATAATGTCTGAGGTTAAAGGTAGAAGTAACGGACTGTATCAGAGCTCAGGTGAGCGGCCATGTTATGCAGGTTCATTTTCTCTTGTCATATAGTCACATATCCTGGCCGCACGAGCAGTGGCCACTACGCTGCGCACATCTCTCGGTCCCAACGGGATGGACAAGATGATGGTCAGTCCAGATGGTGAGGTAACCATCTCCAACGACGGCGCCACCATCTTGGGTATGATGGATGTGGACCACCAAATAGCCAAGCTCATGGTGGAGCTCTCCAAGTCCCAGGACGACGAGGTTGGAGACGGGACGACTGGAGTGGTAGGTATGTGATGCAAGGTTAGGATGCACAGGAGTGAGGGTTACTTAGAGTGTGTAAGGGTTATTCCCTGGCAGATCACGAGCCCCCCCCTTCCTCAAATTGGTTCATATTTGGTGTATGGGGTTAACTCAGGCTGGAAAAGGTGAAATTTCAAGTTTCAGCCCCATCAAATCGATGGGGCAGGTGGGGATCAATTACATTTTACTAATTTGGCTGTGCTACAATGAAATTGGTAATGGTATAGCTAAACGATAATGGATGATTGTTTGCCACAGTTACATTCGTTCTCAATCAGGCTGCAACAATGGCTGCATGGTTGCATGGTTGCAACTTGATCTCATATATAGAACTGTATATACATAGTACACATAGTACACTGCATATTCAATCAGGCTGCATGGTTGCAACTTGATCTCGACATAGTACACTGCATAGGAATATCACATTTTGGCATCAAATATATCGACTTTGAGAAGAGCTGCGAACAAAAAATATTATACCTTCAAAAAATTTATATTTTGTAGAGAACATGTTGGGGTATAATTTTCACCAAGTTCATCTCGAGGACAAGGTCAAAGTAAAGGTCAAAAGGTTATACTTCAAATTGCTCCTACATAAAATATAATTGCAGATTTGGATTCTGCACGAAATTACCTTTCCACAGACACCAATTTTTTTTTTTTTTTTTTTTTATTTTTAATTGGCCCGCCGGTTAGGGAGATATGGTCATCTGGAAATTGGCGGCTGTGCCCATTTTGCCAAAATCGCCCCCAAAAATGGCAGGCCATAGCATGAAAACCGTCGATCCGATGATGATGGGGTTAAAACTTGAAATTGTATTTTTAGCGCGTAATCAAATACGGCACGTTGCCATTCAACAACCACTTTAGTTATTGCAATGTAAAATCATTGATATCACAGCTGTTAGCTTTGACAAGCCACAAACCAATTTACAGCTTTTGATTTTTAAAAATGAGTAGTGGGGGTCTGCCAAGAGAAGGAGGGTCCCTGTTTCTGAAGATGCATGCATTTCTGCATGCATCTTCTGACAAAACATGCCTCTAGAGATATTTTATATATCATTGGAAAGCACATAGAACAAGCAACAATTTGAGCATAACATTATCTACACAAACCAATTATTAAAAAAAGTTATGGGCATTCAAAGTCAACAGACGTTTTTTTCCAGTTTTGGGTAGACTACCCCCTTAACCGCTAAAGACCCAAACACTAAGCGACTCAAGGGAACTTGGGGATAACAACGTGGGACCGGGCACAACAACCTCAGTGGTCCTCCGTCACCACCGGCTGTGCAAAAACATGGGGTCAGAATCCATGTGGTGCGTGGACCCTCTTTTGAAATCTAGCTTGTCGTTCCTTGGTGGGTGTGTGGCCTCCTTCATTGCCATATCCTGTCCAGAGCCGCAGCAGGTCAGCTTTGTGGGTTCCAATAGCTCATCTAGTCGAGCGGCCAGTGAGCTGTGGTGATGTAGAGAGCTACTGTGTTCGAGCGACAGACAGCTTTGGTGATGTCGATGCAGTCAAGTGGCCAGTGAGCTGAGGAGGTATTAAGAAGCCTCTCCAGTCAAGCTGTTTTCCATCTGTAGCATTTCCAGGGGCTGGTTCAATCTACGGTCAGCTGCGGTGACAACTGAATGTTCTTTCAGTTGTGCCGATGTCGAGAGTGACTCTGAGCGATCGTTCGGTAGCTGTTTCAATGTTGACAGCTGCTCCAGTCGATCCTCAGATGCTGTGATGGCGTGGTCAGGGGACTGCAGTCAAGGTTCATCTTGTGGGGTGGGGGTGATAAAAATTCCTCCCATTTGGGGGGCAAGGGGAGGGTCCTTTTCCCATTGCTATTAAGACCCTGATTGGTGTGTGTGTCTTAAATGTTGTTTGGTAAAGGGTCAATGTGGGCGACGTAAGGTGCACGGTGCAACTTGCCCTCGGCGTTATTAACTTTCCCTTTGTGTGGTTCAGTTTTGGCGGGAGCCTTGCTGGAGGAGGCAGAGCAGCTGCTGGACCGCGGCATTCACCCCATCAGGATCGCCGAGGGATATGAGATTGCCTCCAAGATAGCTGTGGAAGTACTGGACAACATTTGCGAATCTTTTCCATTTGACGTGAATGATAAGGAGCCTCTAATACAAACTGCCATGACCTCTCTTGGATCCAAAATGTAAGTTTTGGTAGTGCACATCATAAATGTCTCGCGCTTGCACTTTGTACCATACAACAGATTCAGTACAACAGATTCAGTCAATGTCCATTTGTGGGTGTGGTTACAAGTGAGTGTGGTTACAAGCAAGGCGAGTGATGTTAAGGGCGTATTATTTAGGGTTTAAAGTTCAAAGTTAGAGCCTGAGGCTCAACCGATTTCAACCTCAGATTGTTTTCAGATTGTTTTAATGTGTGAATGTGTGACGAGAGTCTAATTCTAGAACCGCATGGACACAGGATTCCATTTCTGGTTTTGGTTCCAGTTGTGGCCAGACGCCGTGCTAGAATGTAATAGGCTGAGGGGAATAAACTGTTGGCTGGTCTATAGTGCCTCCAGTTAGAGAAGGTCCTTGGCCACAAGTCTCTAAGAAGTCTACATAGCAGGAGGTGTTGAAACTTGTTGTAATGTCGGTGGAAGGTCACGCCCCCATGTGAAATTTCCACCTATCAGAAGCAAGGTACATCCACTGTATGCATTTCCCCCCGGACGTTACCATGAGGATAGTGAAGATATCCAACGTCTTTGCCTAACTAGCAAATTCAGAACTGTCCAGGACTCCTGCTTGATCATGCTGCATGTATATCTGGCCACACCCATTATGTCGTCGCCATCCTGAGTTTAGTATGGTTGTGTCGTGGGGGAAGTACCCTGATTGTGTCGTGGGGGGAGTACCCTGATTGTGTCGATAACACTTATAGCAACATAAGCACACGCGCACACAGCAAGATTTTGGATGTTTAGAAGCTTGTGGATTTGAGAGCTTCAGGTCCGGCTACATACGTGCATGTTGGCAGGTTATGCTTGGCCTGCAGTCATGGTGTTGGAGGAGGACACACAGATACGCCTGTTTCTACGTGTTGCTGTTAATGGCTAGCCATGGACCTTGGGATGTTAGGAGCTCGGAAGTAGAGGCGCCCATTTTTAAATTCTCTCTCTTGGCCTGTGGTAGCACCATAATCTGGCTCCAGCTCAGCTCCTTGCAATACTTCGCTCCTCTGTATGTGTGTGTGTGCGTGCAGCATTAACCGATGCCAGCGCAAGATGGCGGAGATCGCTGTGGATGCCATCCTCAGCGTGGCAGACATGGAGCGGAAAGACGTAGACTTTGAACTCATCAAGGTGGAGGGGAAAATGGGAGGCAAGCTGGAGGACACTGCCCTGGTAAAGGGCGTGATCATTGACAAGGACTTCTCACACCCTCAGATGCCCAAGGCAAGCGAGTTGACAGCAAACAGTTCATGTTCTATCAAGTCATCATCGCTTGACTTAATCTAGACAGAGAGGAGGGAGAGGGGTTATCTAGACTGAGGAGGGAGAGGGGTTATCTAAACAGAGGAGGGGGAGGGGTTATCTAGACAGGAGGGGGAGGGGTTATCTAGACTGAGGAGGGGAGTGGTTATCTAGACAGAGAGGAGGGGGAGTGGTTATCTAGACAGAGGAGGGGGAGTGGTTATCTAGACAGAGGAGGGGGAGGGGTTATCTAGACAGAGGAGGGAGAGGGGTTATCTAAACAGAGGAGGGAGAGGAGTTATCTAGACTAAGAGGAGGGGGAGGGGTTATCTAGACAGAGGAGGGGGAGGGGTTATCTAGACAGAGGAGGGAGAGGGGTTATCTAGACAGAGGAGGGAGAGGGGTTATCTAGACGGAGAGGAGGGAGAGGGGTTATCTAAACAGAGGAGGGGGAGGGGTTATCTAGACAGAGAGGAGGGGGAGTGGTTATCTAGACAGAGGAGGGGGAGGGGTTATCTAGACAGAGGAGGGAGAGGGGTTATCTAGACAGAGGAGGGAGAGGGGTTATCTAAACAGAGGAGGGAGAGGAGTTATCTAGACTAAGAGGAGGGGGAGGGGTTATCTAGACAGAGGAGGGAGAGGGGTTATCTAGACAGAGGAGGGAGAGGGGTTATCTAGACGGAGAGGAGGGAGAGGGGTTATCTAGACGGAGAGGAGGGAGAGGGGTTATCTAGACGGAGACGGAGAGGAGGGAGAGGGGTTATCTAGACGGAGACGGAGAGGAGGGAGAGGGGTTATCTAGACAGAGGAGGGGGAGGGGTTATCTAGACTAAGAGGAGGGGGAGGGGTTATCTAGACAGAGGAGGGAGAGGGGTTATCTAGACGGAGAGGAGGGAGAGGGGTTATCTAGACGGAGAGGAGGGAGAGGGGTTATCTAGACAGAGGAGGGAGAGGGGTTATCTAGACTAAGAGGAGGGGGAGGGGTTATCTAGACTGAGGGGAGGGGGAGGGGTTATCTAGGCGGAGAGGATAGGGGAGGGGTTATCTAGACAGAGGATGGGAGGAGTTATCTAGACGGGGGAGGGGATCTCCCTTTTCTCCTGTTGTATTAGTCACTTTACATATTCTTTCTCTCTTTCCCCTCCCACTCTGCCACGCCCACTGCCACCCCCTCCCTACAGGTCTTGAAAGACGCCAAGATTGCTATCCTGACGTGTGCCTTTGAGCCTCCCAAGCCCAAGACCAAGTACGGCCTCCACATCACCTCGGTGGAGGACTACCATAAGCTGAGGAAGTACGAGAAGGACAAGTTCTTAGAGATAGTGCACCAGGTACGAGTTGTTAGGTGTTCATGTTTCAACATGTCAGCTCAACAGACCGAGAGGGTGGAGTGGATGTCACTCTGTTTTATAAAGGCTTGTCCACACTGCACTTAAACATGTGCAATTGGTCAGAGGAAAAGGCTGATGTGCACAATGTATGTTCATCGCGTCCACATGAGCACCAAAATACACCGTACGAAGCAAAAATAATCATCCTACCAAAGTTAGTCAAAATGATATGCTGTAGCTGTAGTTGAGATGGAGCTTGTAGCGTGCGTTCTTTTCTTGCTGATCAGCTCCTGCAGATGCACAGGAAACATTTTCTGCAGAGAAGGAGGAGAGAGCCGAGGGAAAGGTAGGGCCAACGAAGGTTGCGACTGCTCGAGCTTCAGAAGTCCAGATGCAGGGCGATGAACATAGCAACAGTTCTCTAGCTGTGTAGTTGGTCTCGCTAGTTACTCCAGCTAGCTGGTTTGGCCGCAGACCACAGATAGGTTACAGCTAGCTCCAAAGTTCCCAACTGCAGCATAACAAAGATGCGAGTCAACGAAATTCTTTTCAATGCCCACACTCGCGTAGTTGCTTTAATTTGTGGCTCTGATTCGCATCAAACCACCTATCCAAGTGGACCAGAATAATGCGCATTATTTTAATTGGAATTCCGTGTGAGCGCGACCAATAAACATTGGCTCGTGCAGTGAGGACAGACAGGCCTTCAGTCTCACTGCATATCCAACGATTGCTTTTTTGTCTGGTGTTCCCTCTGGTTGCTAACACACTTCTACCACCAGAAAGCAACTGCATTGGCTACATTTTAGTATATATATATATAAGTATAGGATAGCCTATTCAAAAGAGTGGGTTATATGCCTATGTAACGTACGAGTTTGCGGTTACCCCGAGGCGAAGCCGAGTGATGTAACCGCAAACGAGTAGGTTACACTGGCGCATAACCCGCGAGTGGAGTATAGGCTATCTTACTTATACTACATTGCGCATGCGCTAAACTACATAGCAACTAGAAATGGAGGAATTTTTTACTATTGACCAAGGCCCCACCTATTGACAAAGTACTGCTAGATAAGCACGTGGAGCAACTTCCTTCAACTGATAATCAAAAACTCCTTCAACTTCAGGAAACAAAATGGACTCTAACTTCCATGGCCTGCAGCAATAAAAGTGTAAGTTATATGCTTATGTAACCTATAGTTATTAACCAATCAAATTAGCCACAGATCATGTGATGTAGTATAAATACTAAAATGTAGCCAGTCATAGCATGAATGTGTGCAAAGATATGGTACTTTACGGTGTTCAGACCTTCTCTCGCCTAGAGCTGGGTTACCCTGGCGGTGTACAAGACACACTTGATATGGCCTGGCAAACAAAACACTGCACCAAAACTGGTGTAGTTTGGATGTATTAAAAGTGTGTTGGGTCCACACTAGCATTGAAATAAACCACGCAGAGCAAAAATAATCAATTTAATCGCCTGTCAAGCTGACGAGAAAGTCCCTTGAAATCATATACACTATCTGTAGTTGAGGTGGAGTTTGTTGCTAGCATCTTCTTACTGTTCATGTACGTACAGATGCGCAGGAAACATTTGCTGCTGATAAGAAAGAGGAGAGAGCTGAGGGAAAGGCAGAACCAACAGAGGTTGTGACTGCACAAACTTCAGCACTTCAGACACAAGACATGGCAACCATTTTCTATACGTACATGTAGCTAGCTAGTTTGGCCCCAGGACACGGGTAGTGTATAGCAAGCGTATAATATTTGAAGCTGTTACGGCGTGTCCCTATCCTCGATGGTCCAACCTGCAGCTCCGCGAAGATGCGAGTGGATCTTGTTAACACACTCGCGTAATTATTTGAATGTTTCAATTTATTGTTTGTTCTGATTGGACTCAAACTACCTATGGATATAGCCTGGGGCTATGCATTATTTTAATTAGAATTCTGTGTGGATGCAATGCATACACATTCATGGACAACCACTGCCAGGGTTTCATTTAGAAAATTGTCCAAGGGGGGGCAACTGGAGGAATCTGGATATTAAGGGGGGCATGACGATTAAAGATGTCTAATGAATTTTAATACATGTAATACAATTTCCAAAGGGGGGGGGGGGGGGCAAAAAGGTCCCCCCCCCCCCCCCCCCCCCCAATAAATGAAACCCTGACTACACATTCAGTGGGCAGTATGGGCAGGCCTTAAATCTTGGTGTGTTGGTGGAGAATGCTGTCAAAAGTCGGTGGTATCGTCACACACTAACTGCCATAGCTCCTCCCACTGACATGGCTGCTCCCACTGACATGGCTCCTCCCATTGTTCTATCCTCCTTCATGCAGGTCAAGGCGACGGGTGCTAACCTGGCGATTTGCCAGTGGGGATTTGACGACGAAGCCAACCATCTCCTCCTAGCTAACGATCTTCCTGCCGTCCGGTGGGTGGGTGGACCCGAGATTGAGCTCATCGCCATAGCAACGGGTGGCCGCATAGTCCCCCGGTTCTCCGAGCTGACGCCAGAGAAGCTTGGGAGGGCTGGGCTTGTGAGGGAGCTGAGTTTCGGGACCACCAAAGATCGTATGATGGTGATCGAAGAGTGCCAGAACTCGAGAGCGGTCACAATCTTTGTGCGTGGGGGGAATAAGATGGTGAGCTGTCTCCCGTGTGGCATACTCTGTTGTTGGTTGCTAGGTGATGTGAAATTCATTATGGGTGGTTGGTCTCTCCGGTGGGGGGGGGGGGGGGGGGCACACAGCCGTAGAGAGATTTTTCGAAGTGCACCTTATTCCTGATGTGCGCTTGTGGTTATGTGCACGTTAGAATTTCTGGAGAGCAATATATGTCGGTGCATGTCAGTCACATGACATCACCAGACTCCCTTAGGGTTCTATGGTGCACACGATCATGGGGGGGGCCACGACAGTGTGCTTGGCTCGCTCCCTCGCCTGCACGATGTAAGATAAGGTAAAGGATCACCTGCATGAGCCTGTGTGGCCGCTGTGTATACAAGTGAGTATCATTAGAATGCAAATATGATAAGATGCAGTTTAGTATAAGAATGAGCTTTCAGGTAGGCAAACAGAAGATACTTTGCTATATGTCTGACAAAACTTACACCAAAGAAACCCATCCAGGAGCGCCTCCTTGCTCAAAAGTGAAGGGATCCAGAGTGATTCCTGGTGAGCACATGTGCCTGTGCTGCTTTCCACCGAAGAAGTTCCAGAAACATTAGCAAAAGCCAGGAAGAGACAGCTCACGAAGGCAGTTGCAGTCTATTGAGCATGTGCATGCGAATGTGCATGCGAAGAAGGGGCGTGTAGTCCAAATTTATATATACCCAATAATGTCCGAATTTTCTCTATAGGGCATTCCATTGGTTAACACCATAAGTGTGTGTAGATGCAGGTTTGGCTCGGGGGAACACTGGAATACGTGTGGTAGGTTTGGTGGCTCGGGGGAACACTACAATACATGTGCAGGGTTTCATACATGGGGGGTCTCCCCCCCCCAGGATTTTCAAAAATTAAGAGAGTTGGCACAAGAGAAGAAGAAAATGATGGAGAAAAAGAAACTAAGTAAACCACCCACTCTACAGGATATGAAGACAGAGATGGAGCTTTCAGGAGCATACAAAGAGATCTTCCAGCTACATAGTATAGCGTGCTAAAAGTGGGCGATGCTAAGCTAGATACTTTTCTCCCCCCCCCCCCCAACCAACCAAAAATCCTGTATGAAACCCTGATGTGGTAGATGCAGGTTTGGCTCGGGGGAACACTACAATACGTGTGAGCCAGCATACACTAACATCGCATTTTTACTTTCTTGCTATTTATATATATTTGCCTGCACGTGCCCAGTCGACTGCTCTAGCGATATATAAAGTAATGTTGAAATGTTTTGATGGGGCAAGCGAGCAAAAAAAAGGGGGGAGGGGAAGCTTAAATGGCTAACGGTCGCAACTGCCGTCATGAAGGTCCCTTACTGCTCTTTCTGGGAGGCCCTCTTTTAAAGGAGGAGTGTAGGCATCCATGCTTGCCTGGAATCACTCGTGAATTACTTCCTCTTGAGCAAGGATTGATATCTTAGATGTAAGTTTTGTTGCAGGCATAGCGCTGCGTAGCTTTTGTTTGCTTACTCAATGGAGCCTATTCTTGTACCAAACTGCAGCTTATTATAAGACCAACAACTACGAATCATGTGGTGCTCAATCAGTCAACTAATCACCATCAGCGAATATTTAACCTCGTCTAAAGTATCTGCTAATGGGTGTGTCATGTTTATTCCTCGTTGTCATGTTCCCCCCCCCCCCCCTCGGCTGTACGCATTGCTTGTTCTTGTCCCACCCACCCTGATGCACACAGATCGTCGAGGAAGCTAAGCGGAGTCTTCACGACGCTCTCTGCGTGATCAGGAACTTGGTGAAAGACAACCGAGTTGTGTACGGAGGAGGTGCGGCTGAGATAGCCTGCGCTCTGAAGGTGGCCAGGGAGGCAGACAAGGTTTGTTTCATGCTTGTTATCTTTGTGTGTGCCTTCTTCTCCAACCTTCCTTTACTGATTCTATCCTGGAACATCTTAGAGGGTGGTTCCTTCTCCCGGGATTGTCCCAGGATTCTCCCGGGATTGTCCTAGGGATTGTCCTAGGATTCCCAAGGAGGCCTAGGAAAGGTTGAGGTCGTGGTTGATTAGAGGTCTGTGGTTTTGCGGTGAGCCGCGAGTGAGATGATGACCCTGATTCGTAGCATTCGGTCTGAAAGTTACGGGACAAGTTGGTCACTTGGTCCAAACTCATCATTGGTTGCCTCATTGCGTGCGTAGTTCTTAAGTTCTCTCTTTCTGTCTTGAGGTGGGCACTACAATTAGCCCAAGGTGATTGCAAGACTGACAATTAGCCCAAGGTGATTGCGAGACTGACAATTAGCCCAAGGTGATTGCGAGACTGACAATTAGCCCAAGGTGATTGCGAGACTGACAATTAGAGACTGACAATTAGCCCAAGGCGATTGTGAGACAGACAAATTGTGTGCTGAGGATCTTCCGGATATGATAACAAGAATTTAGGAGTGCTCGTATTTTTTGTTGAGAATGGTGCCACTTGGCTCGAGGCGAGAGTGAGCACTGTCTCCACAACCCGTAGGACACTCTGGTCTGTCTAGTTGGTCTGTCTCCATGGCCAGTAGGACTAGTCATCTCCTCCACTTATGGCTCCTGCATGCATACATACTATTAGCTTGGGCAGTCATCTCCTCCACTTATGACTCCTGCATGCACACTATTAGCTTGGGCAGTAATCTCCTCCACTTATGGCTCCTGCATGCACACTATTAGCTTGAGCAGTCATCTCCTCCACTTATGGCCCCTGCATGCACACTATTAGCTTGGGCAGTCATCTCCTCCACTTATGGCTCCTGCATGCACACTATTAGCTTGAGCAGTCATCTCCTCCACTTATGGCTCCTGCATGCACACTATTAGCTTGGGCAGTCATCTCCTCCACTTATGGCTCCTGCATGCATACTATTAGCTTGGGCAGTCATCTCCTCCACTTATGGCTCCTGCATGCACACTATTAGCTTGAGCATCATCTCCTCCACTTATGGCTCCTGCATGCACACTATTAGCTTGGGCAGTCATCTCCTCCACTTATGGCTCCTGCATGCACACTATTAGCTTGGGCAGTCATCTCCTCCACTTATGGCTCCTGCATGCATACTATTAACTTGGGCAGTCATCTCCTCCACTTATGGCTCCTGCATGCACACTATTAGCTTGGGCAGTCATCTCCTCCACTTATGGCTCCTGCATGCACACTATTAGCTTGGGCAGTCATCTCCTCCACTTATGGCTCCTGCATGCATACTATTAACTTGGGCAGTCATCTCCTCCACTTATGGCTCCTGCATGCACACTATTAGCTTGGGCAGTCATCTCCTCCACTTATGGCTCCTGCATGCACACTATTAGCTTGAGTTATTTACTAGAGCACGTTCAATGGCGGTCATGTTCAATGGTGGTGTTTCACTTGAATGTAGTGTGGATGTGTGTTTCCATTGTGCTATGTGTGTGTGTGTTCCTAAGAAGTGCACACTTGGCTTGAACTATGACCCTGTTGTTCCTTTTTAAGTAAATTTTGGTGCAGAGTAAACTAAATGAGGAGGAAGCCATGGAAGGACATCTCCTCTGAGGCTGTTAGTCGGAATCGAGGTCTTGGCTTATCATTTCCATTCCTCGCCAATGCTGCAGTCAAACTGCTTTTCTAATGAAGGGACTGGCTGTTACCATAGCATTATCCCCTCACTTGGACCTCGTGTGGATATGCTGTATCTGTGTAGTGGGCAGGAAAGGAGAGGAACACGCGATATTTATATTTTAAGTGTGTTTCTTCCTTGTATAAAGACAAACCATAGTGGTATCGAATGTCACAGCTGGGCTCAGATGAACACAGCCAACCATTCATAGTCGGCGCCACTGGCAGAAAAGGTTTCTCAATGAAACCCCACAATTGAATGCAGTATAGACTTGGTACCTGAAGGCTACGACATCATTGTTTATGCCACCCAACCTTAAATGCTTGTTTTATCATGACAACCTAACTGCATCTATAAGTTTTTAATTTGGACATAATTCACGGAGGTCAATATGTTCACCTGCCATAGCTAGTGAACTATCTTGTGGGGGTGGATTTATTGCCCTAGCCTGCTTGCCTCTTGCTGGAAGGTTGCCCAGTGTGGCAGAAAGAGCCAACGTTATTTGGCCAGTAGTCCTAAAAAAAAGTGTGGCGCCAGAAGCACGTGGCAATGTTAGTAAGTGTGAATGAATGATCCTCTCTGGCCTACACGGATGGCAAATGCTCAACCCCCCTTGAGGTTTCACCCTCGTTACAGCAGAAGGGAATCCTCAGTCCTGAACCTCCTTGGCTCACACCTTATCAAGAGCTACACTTTATTGCTAAAGGTTGGCCAGACGCCCATCATCTGGACACGTTCATCTGACCTGGTGGCAGGCTGAGGCAGGCATGGCCTGGGCAGTCAGGCGGGGGGGGGGGGGGGGGGGGGGGGTGGGGGGGCACGGTGCAACTTGCACTAAAGAACTCAACAACTGGAAACAGTTAATTTCATGTTCTCCATTCTGACTAACCTTCCCTGCTGGCTGGACCTCCAGTGGCTGCACTTCCCTCACCTGTCGACCATCTCTCTTCTCCATTCTGACTAACCTTCCCTGCTGGCTGGAGCTCCAGTGGCTGCACTTCCCTCACCTGTCGACCATCTCTCTTCTCCATTCTGACTAACCTTCCCTGCTGGCTGGACCTCCAGTGGCTGCACTTCCCTCACCTGTCGACCATCTCTCTTCTCCATTCTGACTAACCTTCCCTGCTGGCTGGACCTCCAGTGGCTGCACTTCCCTCACCTGTCGACCATCTCTCTTCTCCATTCTGACTAACCTTCCCTGCTGGCTGGAGCTCCAGTGGCTGCACTTCCCTCACCTGTCGACCATGATCTCTCTTCTCCATTCTGACTAACCTTCCCTGCTGGCTGGACCTCCAGTGGCTGCACTTCCCTCACCTGTCGACCATCTCTCTTCTCCATTCTGACTAACCTTCCCTGCTGGCTGGACCTCCAGTGGCTGCACTTCCCTCACCTGTCGACCATCTCTCTTCTCCATTCTGACTAACCTTCGCTGCTGGCTGTCTTCCGTACATTGTCTGTTTCAGGCTATACGAAAAATGTCTGCCTATCTTTGTGAATAAGCTAATAGTAGGTTCAATCCTTTACCAGGGTCTAGAATAACCCTTGCGTAAAGCACTCGGGGTAGGAAAGCTGTCATGGGTGCTAGTCTACTGGATCTCTGCTCCCCAATGGAACATTGTACCTTGCCTTGTTCTCAACTGTCCCTCAACAGCAGCCCCAGGGAAGCAGCGCATAGTCATCTTGTCCAAAGTACATATTGCTCATAGCAATATACCGCATTCACTCGACTACAAGTCGCATACTGAAGAGAAGTCGCTCTGAAAGCCGCAATCCAAATGTACACAAAGTTAATTACACCACTGCTCTTGCACATGCGCAGTCATATCATTAGCTAAGATAGGTTGCCTGCCGAGATCAAGAAATCATTCCCTACTTGTGGCGTCACGGTGAAGGTGGACGGGTCTGAAGATGGGGAAATTCACTGCCTCAAAAACGATAAAGTAGCTATCCCAGCCATTACACAAGCTACTCGCCAACTGTTACTTGTGGCGTCACTGAAGGTGGACGGGTCTGAAGATGGGGAAATTCACTGCCTCAAAAAACGATAAAGTAGCTATCCCAGCCATTACACAAGCTACTCGCCAACTGTTGGAAGGAAGTGACAGCGGTGGAGAAGATCCATTTGCATCCCTGGACGAAGAGGATGAAGAACAGATCAAACATAACGAACTCATTGTAGATAATGATAGCGATTAAGGAACTCTTGTCAGCCAACTACTACCTAGCTCAATGTTTGAAATTAAACAATCACAACCACAATGACTCAGCGAAAAAAATAGCGTCACCACAATAGCGCAAGACTGGCTTGGCCCCGGGCAAGCGCAATGATTGAAGTTTGCAACTGGATTTGGCTGAAATAAATACAAGTCGCGACTTATATTCGAGTGAATACAGTAGTCGTGAAATGTCCAGCTTGACCTCTAATAGGGCCTCGATGTTGCCACATAATAAAAATTTTTAAAAAATGCCCACACCTAGGACATCTCACAAACACATTCTTGTGTTACTATGTAGCTGTGGTTACTATGTTCCTTGTATCACTTAACTGGAGCAGGTAAACACTCAAGGGAATAGGACGCAGGATCGGTGCAGGACGGTCGTGATGTTGCAAGTTACATATTCACTTATATTCTGTGGAAATACCCGCCATCAAGTGAACCATGCTGATAGGTCAAGTGAACCTGGTGTCAGTCTCTTAGTGTAGACCCAACCTGGTGTCACTCTCCTTGGGTTGAATTGTTATTGACGATGATAATGCTGTTGTGTTTCAGATCTCCACCATAGAGCAGTACGCCATGAGAGCCTTTGCAGATGCTTTGGAGGCAGTCCCGATGGCTCTGGCTGAGAATTCTGGTCTTAACCCCATAGAGACACTCGCCAACGTCAAGTCACAACAAGTTCTCCTGAAGAGTGCAGTCTTGGGCATTGACTGCTTGCAGATGGGGACAAATGGTAAAGATTAATTCTAACTTTCTTAACTCATTAGTTCACTACTTTAGTGATTGGCAACAATCAATAAGTACAAAATGTGCAAGTGTTGACCTCATTCGCACCACCAGGCGTCATTCGCACCACCAGACGCACAACATGTGGCGGCCATGTTGGTATGCCACAATTATTAGGTGCCGGGTGATTGTAGCTGCTGTCCTGGCAGGCCTTACTGCTGAGGAAGACTACAGGGACTGTGCCTACTGGGGATCACTGATCCCTAAGAAAGGAGGGTGCTCTCCTGAGCGGATTTCTTTGCTGGACGTTTGGTGTAGAGATGGAGTGATGTAGCTAAACTGATAGCTTACTTCAGTGGAGCTGATTCTCATACAAACTGCTTCTTATCGCATTTCCAGTTTATGATATGAAAAGTTTGACGTGATCTGAGAGTCGAGCATAGTTTTGCTCTATGATTGAAAACGGCTACTAGGGTTATGAATCTTGAAGAATACCTCAGCAGTGTCTTCTGTCTTCCTGCGAACTATCGAGGTCCGGAAACGCCTTCTTCCATCCAAGCGAGCCGTTAGGAAAAGGCCACTTAAAAAAATAATCTTCTGCAGATAGTAAATACGAGCGTGCGGGTTGCCGAAGAAACACAACGAACCCACTACATAGTGTGGATGAAAGAGCTTATATATATGCATCTCCCTCACCGGTCAGCCAAGACAAGAATGCACATCATTTCCTCTCGAGTGCTAGCTAGTTAGTGTGGTCAAGCACTTATGTTAGGAGCTCAAGGCTAAATTTGACGAGCTAGTTCAGGTAATAGCTCATATCTTTGTTCAGCTAACAAGAACAAAAGCATCGACACTGGCTGTACAGAGAAGGAAATTATTACCAAACTTGCGGAAGAGAAATGGTATGGACTGAGCAAATTCAATGCCTTTCGTTGAGCACTGAATTGAATATTACACACCCTCAGCTGTTTGACCCAGCCAGCCAGCCAGGGCCTCTTCCAAATCTGGTTCTGCTGCTTTTCTTCCTCCCACTAGTTAAATGCTTTTGGCCTTTCTGCATCTCCTCTTATCTCGTCCACGTGGAGTTCCTTCCAGCACCTCCTCTAAATGTGGTTGTCATGGCAAATTTCAACACTTTTGTATGACAAGTTTTAAAAGCATCAAAAGTTCTTTTCTTTTAGCTACTGGGCCATTCACCAAAACGCCTCCACACCTGCACTCCCACTCCACACACTGACACACCTGCACTCCCACTCCACACACTGACACACCTGCACTCCCACTCCACACACTGACACCACCTGCACTCACACTGACACACCTGCATCCACACCTGCACTCACACTCCACACCTGCACTCACACTCCACACCTGCACTCACACTCCACACCTGCACTCACACTCCACACCTGCACTCACACTCCACACCTGCACTCACACTCCACACCTGCACTCACACTCCACACCTGCACTCACACTCCACACCTGCACTGACACACCTGCACTCACTCCACACACTGACACACCTGCACTCACTCCACACACTGACACACCTGCACTCCCACTCCACACACTGACACACCTGCACTCCCACTCCACACACTGACACACCTGCACTCCCACTCCACACACTGACACACCTGCACTCCCACTTGACACACCTGCACTCCCACTCCACACACTGACACACCTGCACTCCCACTCCACACACCTGCACTCCCACTCCACACACCTGCACTCCCACTCCACACACCTGCACTCCCACTCCACACACCTGCACTCCCACTCCACACACCTGCACTCCCACTCCACACACTGACACACCTGCACTCCCACTCCACACACTGACACACCTGCACTCCCACTCCACACACTGACTCTTGAATCGTCTCAATCTTTCTATTTCTGGAAGCTGTTCTGCTGAGGAAGATTATTGCATGGGGCACCTGTGCCTAACTTTGAGGAAGGAGATGCACCCATATGTTTAATGGTTGTGTGTGACTTAGCAAGACAGCTTTTGTTAGTTCTTCTAATTGGTTGTCAGTCGGGTTACCTTGCAATGTTGCTGTTGTTGTTGTTTCTATAAAACATTGTTTCTATAAAACATGTTTCTATTGACATGAGTGAGATATTTGTTGTTGTGTTGTCATGTGCAGACATGAAGGTGCAACATGTTGTCGAGACACTGCTGGCTAAGAGGCAACAGTTCACCTTGGCTACGCAGATGGTCAAGATGATTCTGAAGATTGATGACATTCGCTCTCCTGGACACGGCGAAGACTCCCTGTAGCATAGGACTGATAGAGCATCATCATTATTGGCTGACTTTAGATAGATGTATGTTGCTGGAGTTCATGGTCATATTACTTATTATTGTGTATTTGTGTAGATACACATCATTCAGCAATATCAATGCCCTCTGAGGATTGAAGGTCCGAGTAAGAGAATGGGGGGGGGGGGTTCCTGTGAGGGAATACAGCATAGCCAATTTAGTAGTTGAATGGGTGCTTTCAGACCATGTTGGTATCTGAAAGGCAAATTGTGAAGATGAAGCGAGCATCAGTACCCCCTCCCTTAATGCTGTTGAGGCCACCACCTACAATAGCACAGTGTAAGACTAACATGAACTAACACTAAGAACATTATCAACAGTATATATATACTAATTAATAATGTCCATAATACTAATAGTTGAGTGTCCCGCTGCTCAAAGAGGGGGGAGGGGACCAAGGAATATTCCTCAGCTTGCTATGCAACAGTTATTCCTTGCCACCAATTCCCACCCAATATATACATAAAGCACTAGCTCACATCCATCACTGACTGCTCCCTCCACACATTTCCATCCAATATTCGTCCAGCCCCTACAATTCTGTGCTCAACCACCAGTACCAGCCGACCCCTCGCACTACCAAGAAATGTCCCATATCTTCCCCTGCTCCCAGTGATCACCTGTCATCCCTAACTATCTCTTATCCTCCAACAACCCAGCCGATGCAGTCCTCGGTCTAAATTGTAACTGCACACCATTCTTTGCCAATTTATAAAACTTCAGCGACTCTTGCCATTGATCCACCTCCCAATCCTTCTCATTCTCTTCCTGTATACTGACCCAACCTCGTTTATTCTCCTCAAGATCCTCTTCCCATCTGATTCCTCCATCCTCTCTAAGTTTATTCACAACTATTTTTACCAATCTACACCTAATCTCTTGCCAAACAAACTTCATCTCTTCCCTCCTCTCCTCCACCCCAACCTCGTCTTCCTCGAAGAGGGGATTATGCCAGCACGGATATGTGACCATGTGCTTTATAATAACATTCATGCTATGGTCATGCTATGGTCCTTGATTCATATCCCAATAATGAATATGTAGCTCGTCAATATGCTCTCTAATGGGGTTTCCCCCCATGCATGTTGAAGGTAATTTGTAATACTATCACAAGTGAAGAACCCTTCGTTGCAGTGAACTGAGAAATAGTTAGCAATAACTGTTGCTACTGTGTTGCTGTAAACTTCCTGTGTAACCAACTGTTTGTCTTTTCTCTATATAAATGCAACTAGTTATAATAAAGTTGCACTACTAGTCCTTTCACACTAGTCCCAGGCTATATATATATATATAGTCCTTGATCATTCACACGAGTCCCAGGCTATATAGTGTTAGGCCAGTATGGCCCATGTTTCCTCAATATTTGACCTTTTTTTTGTGTGTGCTTATATCATTTCTAAACATCTGTACAAAGTGTCTTTCAAATTTGGAAACATTAGGAAGCACAAGTCTCAAGTTATGGTGGATTTTATCCAGGCCTACACTTCATTCAACTGAAAAATTGAAGGAGGGCATTTTTTATTTTAATTTAATTTTTACTTGTGGTTACACCTTTAGAGCTCTGTAGATTCTGCAAACTTCATGGTGTGGACTTGATATATAGCTGAAAAGATAGGTCTCTCTGTGTGCTCTCTTTTGATACTAAAATATGTTTCATAGGTATAACTATAGGCAAGTTAGTAGACCCTAAAGTGGAGGGACCTCAAAAACCTGCATCCCAAAGTCCCCATCCAGCCCAAGTGCCAAAAAAATTGAAATTGGTACGAGTGGCTAGAGGAAGCCCTAGACTCCTAGAGCATGCAATGACCTTTTTCATTAGGCGTTAACAATTTATTACCTGGTCAAGCGCGCGGGTGGAAAATTGAGGGCGTTGATTGCAACGCCCTCAATTTTCTACCCGCGCGCTTGACCAGGTAATAAATTGTTAACGCCTAATGAAAAAGGTCATTGCATGCTTCCTTGTACCAATTTTTTTTGGCACTTATATAGCAATCTGGAGTTATTCTGGATGGGGACTTTGGGATGCAGGTTTTTTAGGTCCCTCCACTTTAGGGTCTAGTAACCTGCCTATAGTTTTTACCTATGAAACATATTTTAGTATCAAAAGAGAGCACACAGAGAGACCTATCTTTTGAGCTATATATCAAGTCTATACCATGAAGGTTGCAGAATCTACGGAGCTCTAAAGTTGTAATCACAAGTTTTAAAAAAATATTAAAAAACACCATTGTCTCCCTTTGAAAGTATATAGTCCAACTTCAACAGCGATTTCCCACATTTCCAAAAAAAAATAGCCTGAATTTCAAAAAAGTATATCTCTAAGAAAAATTAGTGTGTACCTACTTAATTATATATCATTTTATAGCTCTGTCTTTGCTCTATGATTTAATAGAGTTACTCAAGTAGTAGCTATAAGCACTTCCAAGTTATAAGTTTATTCACAACTGTCCTTAGTGGTTAAAAGCGCTAGCAAGCAGCCAATTGTACAGCTGGTAGTGCACTTAGCAAGCACTATTTAACTATTAAATCACTCATTAGTGTCTAAGCAATATTACCAAGAGTTTTGGAAGCCATAGCTGTTTTATTTTTTTAGCTAGGCTTTGTAGGTTGATTTTTCTCACTTTCCCCAGCTTTTCTGCATGTCACACTGTATACAGACCCTATCCTCAATTTTTTAATGTTTTTTTGAAGCACTAAGAGAGATCTATCTTTTGAGCATAAAATCACTGGCATAGGGGGTGTAGTTCAGGAGTTACGGCCCTTGAAAGAGGTGAGAGTTTTTTTGAAGAAAAAATGGGCCATACTGGCCTTAAGCAGATCTCGCCCTCATACTGTTAATGTCCATGGCTGTAAAACAGAAGTTCCACACAGTGAACTTTGGTAGTTGGAGGATATCCCCCCCAGATCCCGAGACACCCTCCCCCTGGATGAAACCCTGATAGCAGCCAATGTTCATGTACAGCCCTCTCCACACACACCAATGGACGTTCGTGTGAAATGGAAGGCGAGTGTTCTTGCTTATTTTGCCGACTTGCTGCCCATCGAGTTATTCAACTGCTTAGTCACCTCAAAACTGAGGGGCCTCCAACAGACTCAACAAATGCTACTCAACAAATGCATATTATAAAAACAATTATTAGTTACTCGGTCAATTCACTGCTCTCAACCTTTGCCATTTCCTGCTTTTTTCTCATCTTTGCAGTCTCCTCGAGTATCAGCTTGAGGCAAACTCCGCACAAAACATGCAAAAGTTTCAAATTGTTACAAGTCGGGCACACCATAAAATTCGATTTTGGTTTGAGGTATTTGTGTGCCATTCGCATTCTCTTCTTGGAGTGAGAGGTCCTCTTCTTAGGTACACCCCACAGTAGTCCTCCCCACCCCAACGAATCCTCTCTTGGGAGATTGTTGGGACACTCATTCAAGGCAGGCTCTAAAAATCCAGGCCAGACCCCTTCTAAGCAGAGATCATCTGTATCGTGAACGGAAGATCTGGTCAGCGAATTCCATAGAGACGACAGCGTGAATACAGCATATTTGTAGTGCTGCAGTAGTACACCACTTGCTTCTTCTCTGGTCCCCAGCCAGCCTGCCTCAGATAACTTATTGATCAGTCGTAACATAATCTTACCATGTGCGACTTGGTAAAGGTCGTCTACTAGGGGTGGGACTGATCTTTACCTCCCCCGTAGGGAAGTGCAAAGGAACAACATAGCAGCAGGAAGTGCAGCCCTGTCTTGGAGTTTCTGTCTTTTCTCTCTGTGATAAGCTGCGCTGGTCTGCTAGTACCTACCTGTACACTCAAAATGTGCACTTGTCACTGCAAAATTGGTCCGTCTATCCTCAACGCAGACTTGTCATGTCTTGCAGACGAGAGCCAGAAGATGCTGGACTGTGGAGCTGATTATCTGCACCTGGATGTGATGGACGGGTGAGCTACAGTTAGCATTGCAACTGGACCTCCAATAGTGTTATTAACCATTAAGTTAAATTTGGAACCACAAGTATTATCAGGCAGTATACTAATGTCTATGGGCCGCTCTTGGGAAGGTGGGTGGTAATGGTGATAATGCAATGGTCCTATCAACTCCAGAGGATTGCTATTTTGTGCACTCCTAGTTCCAGAACTGCCACTAAATGCTAAGGCATGTGCTGTTAACCAGACTATTTTCTGATGTGTATATATATATATATAGCTACTGGTAAAGGGTCTATGCAGACAACATGGTTAAAGAGTGATAGCGTGTCTTTGCCATCTTGTATTGAAGTTTTTCTGCCCTGGTGATAAATTTATGTGGGACCTTAGTTATGACATGTTTTAAAATATCATTATATCAAGTGATTAAATTATTATTATATCAAGTGATTAAATTATTATTTTACTATCTCCGTTATTTTACTATTATTATTTTACTATTGTTGTTATTATTGTTGTTTGTTACTATTATTATTATTGTTGTTGTTTTTGTTGTTGTTATTATTAGCTTGTAGCTATATATTATTATTATATTATTATTATCACATTATATTATTATTATCAGCATTTTTTAAATATTTTCTGTACAGCTTCTTCAGGTAAAGCCTGAAGAACAGCATCAGCTATCACGGGGGGAGGGGTCTTTCATTATTTTACACAATTATTCATCAATTTTTATTATTATGTAAAACTAGTTTTTCCCATTGCATTGATGCTCGATGAACCCGTCAGACAGGTAAATTTAGACCTAATCCAATGAGTATTAAAAAGAGCTAGAATTAATGCCCACCAATAACGTCCCTCTTAGCCTATCGACTGCTGACATTATTTGTGTTTTTTGCAGCTGGAATTGTTTTGCTCAACAATACATTTTTCAAACTGTTCACGTCATTAAAATGAGCTGCAGCTGGTGCCAACAATGGCTCCCTCCATTGAGGAGAGCCAACAGAAGTTACACATCCACTTCTCTAATGTCTGTAGCTTAACTTACAGCAAAGAAATGCATCCAGGAGCAGCTGCTATCTCAAGAGCAGAGGGATGCAGAGTGATTCCAGGTGAGCATAGATACCTGTGCAGCTCTCCTCTGAAGAAGGACTTCCAGAAACAGCAGCAAAGGCCGGGAGAGACCATTCATATCATCAGTTGCTGTCATCAGCCATGGGGGGGGGGGGGGAAATCCCCCTTTTTCTCTTGCTCTCCCCCTCAAACCAGTTATTGTATCTCTTATAGCCTGTCTACTGTCTACTGGGCATGTGCAGGACAAAATACGTCTGCTGTTTGGCGCAATTAGTTCATATATTTTTTCTGATAATGGAAGTTCAGTTTGTTCCTTTAGGAGCTTTTTGGTGTTTTGGTGTTTAATTGGTCAAGGGCTTTGAGAGTTCTAGGCCTGAGAGTTCCAGACTTGAGAGTTCCGGGCTTGAGAGTTTCAGGATTGATAGTACCAGGCTTGAAAGTTGTGAGTTCCAGGCTTGTGAGTTCCAAGCTTGTGAATTCCAAGCTTGAGAGTTCCAAGCTTGATAGTTCGGGCTTGAGAGTTTCAGAGTTGAGAGTTGCAGGCTTGAGAGTTCCAGGTGTATGAGTTCCAAGCTTGGGAGTTCCAGGCTTTAGAGTTCCTGTCTTGAGAGTTCCAGGCTTGAGAGTGGTCTTGTAAGTACATATTCATATATTTTGCAGTCCGTTACTTAGATTCTGCACCCTGAAGGTATCACATGATCCTACAAATGAGTGTAGTCATCAGTGTAGTCCTCAGTGTAGCTGGCATAGTCCCATGCGTTCTGCAGTAATATTGCAAACTCAATGAAAACTTGGCTACCTTCAGCATGCATAATTTTTCGCCCCCTCGGCTGCAAAAATACGCATGACTCGTGAGAATGAGTTTCTAAGCTTGAGAGTTCCAGGATTTAAAGAGAGTTCCTGGCTTAATTGTTCCAGGCGGTTTTAAAGAGTTCCTGGCTTAATTGTTCCAAGCTTGAGAGTCATACAATTGAGAGTTCCAGGCATGAGAATTACCCTCTCTATATCCACGTGTCTGCATAGTGGCCACAGAGACAGTGGAAAGCCACTCTCTCCCTAGGCAAAGTATCGTAAGGTATCGTAACTGGTTTGTAAAATGTCAAGCAATTAAAACCCCTCCTCCTGCTCCCTCCCTCTCTCCTCCCCCTTCACTATTGGAACCTGCAGGCACTTTGTTCCTAATTTGTCGTTCGGTGCCGGCACTGTCAGCTGTCTACGTAAGAAAATACCCAAGGCCTTCTTTGGTTAGTTGCACTCTTAGTTGTGTCTTGCTCTGTTCTCGTCTCCATGACAACCAGAGCTGGTTTACATTTATGATTGTTTCATGTTGCAGATATGCACATGATGGTGTCAGAGCCGGAGAAGGTGATCTTGTTGCTATCAATGTTGCTCTTGTTGCTATCAATGTTGCTCTTGTTGCTATCAATGTTGCTTGTTGCTATCAATGTTGCTCTTGTTGCTATCAATGTTGTTGCTATCGACATTGTTGCTGTCAATGTTGTTGTAACTGAATGTTGCTATCAATACTGTTGCTGTCGATGCTAAAGACGTCATCATTGTGCTGTGGTAGTCGATAGCGTTATTTATGTTTGGTTGCTGCAGCTGCTTCTCTAGTTTGTGTTGACTTACTATACACACATACACCACATCCACACACACACACACACACACACACACACACACACAGTGGGTGGATGACATGGCCAAAGCTGGAGCCAACCAATACACCTTCCATATTGAAGCCACTGGTAAGTGCCTGTGTGTGTGTGTGTGTGTGTGTGTATATACGTCTGTGTGTTGGGGGCGTGGTTTACTTCCTATATTATTTCAAAATGGTGGGCATTAAAACACAAAATCTCAATAATCTCAATGAACTCAATAATCTCAATGAACGACATAATAAAAGAAATTAAAATGTCCTTCTCAATCAGGGTTTCATTTAGAGAAAATTGTCCCCAAGGGGGGGCAACTGGAGGAATCTAGATTTTAAGGGGGGGCATGATGGTTCAAGATGTGACAAAGTTTCTAATGAATTCTAATAATACAATTTCCAAGGGGGGAGGGGAAAAAAGGTTCCAAGGGGGGGGGGGGGGGGGGGGGGCAGCCTCCCCTGCCCCTTCCCCCCTAAATGAAACCCTGCCAATAATCAAGAGTAGATTATTGCGGTCATTGTAACAAAATCCAAAGCTCATATATCTTACTCTGGCAGCTTCATCCTCAACAATGGACTCTGGCAGCTTCATCCTCAACAATGGACTCTGGCAGCTTCATCCTCAACAATGAACTCTGGCAGCTTCATCCTCAACAATGGACTCTGGCAGCTTCATCCTCAACAATGGACTCTGCTGGTTTAAGCACCAAAACACTTCCAGCGCACCCCTTGAATCCTTCACTAATCAGGCAGCCCCAAGCCTGTGAAATTCATCTTTAAGGACCTATCTATCTATCTATCTATCAATCATCCTTTTCTTCCAGCCCTATAATTCTGTAACACATCCATAACAAATTTAGAACAGAAGACTCGACTCAATATAGGACTAAAAATAGATTGATATTGGTAATGAAATAAACACATTTGTGTGCACAGTATATTGAGAACTCCTACATGTTCTTGCGGCAAAGAAGTGAACTATATTCTTCTTGTGCCAGGAGTGACCTTTGTACGTACTTTGATAATAGTACGGTAAAGAATAACAATTGCTGGAAGGTATGTATCCTCCGCCAAGTCCACGAGAAGCTGCTCAACTTTGAGATTTACGAGGAGAGAAAAGCAAGAATATTTCATATTACCACCACCGTTACGAATTGGGGTGTCTTATACATTTGTCACACGAAGTTATTTCTCGCGGTCTAATTGGAATAACTGGGCAGGTGTACCCCATATCCTACCCCACCCTGATCCATATCACGTACCACGCTCCTACCCCACCCTGATCCATATCACGTACCACGCGTGCGCGAGTCGCTCAGTTGTCATGTCAACATTATGGCGTGCCTCTTTGCCCAGTCTGGCCCGGCTGGTAAGGATAGATGGCTTGGTTTAGGGCGAAATATGATTATCTCTCGTCTCAGAGCTCGTTCGTGATGAGGCGTGCATGCAGAGGTCATCTTATCCCATCTCAACTCACCTAACAACTAATATATAATATAACATGTTTTGGATTGCCTTGTAAGTGACAAGTCTATCCATTGGACGATCTACCCATTGGACCACAAACATTTAGAAAAGCATTTTACCTTTTAGATTCACGAGTACCAATATTGTCTACTTTTTACCTTTTAGATTAGCGAGCACTAATTAACCTTTTAGATCACCAGCAACAATATTGTCTACTTTTAACCTTTTAGTTAATGGGCACCAATATTTTAGTTAACGAGCACCAATATAAGCCGAGCACCAATATAAGCACCAATATAATGCTACTTTTTACCTTTTAGAATGCCTTTTATATTTACGAGCAGCAAGTGTTTGTGGTCCACAATTGGTAGACTTTTGTCACTTCAGTGAAGATAACAAAAAATACTGTATTGGATAATAGAGAGGAAACAAGATGTAAACCACACCCAGTAGATGACCCTTTACCATTTAGACGGGGGTACAATATTAGTTTTAAATGGTAAAGGGTCTTCTAATTGATATGTACATTCTCGCTTCCTCTTCTTTGCGCCATTCCAGTATGTTAAGGTGAGAGGTGAGGACCTGCTAACTGCCTTCTGGGCCTCCAGCACTTTTTAACAGTATTTTATTTGGAAAATTGTGTCATGTGCACCGCACAATTGCATCACGTATATCCTGCGTGGTCCTCGAGCTCGTGGAAGCGTGACTCATTTTGACAGTGCAGTCCAGTTTTGTCTCCGGGGAGCCATTCTTGCTCATACTCTAGCTGGTTTCTTGTTTGTAGCTTGTGCCTGAAGATGTCTGAGACTGGAGCAACGCAGAGGACTTGCCGCAACAGTGATGGTGGGAGCGAAGGGGAGGAGGCCATGGAAGACTATCATCTAGTCACGCCCAGTGAAGCCCTAGAAATCTCACTGGCTATGGCTGGAAATCTTCTTGCGAGAAAAAATGGCGTGACACAGCAGCTCGGATGAGGCAAACCTCCACATCAATTCCGTTTTGAATGATTCTCGTTCTTTCCAGTCAGTGCAGTGTGCACATGTACATGTATGTGCATGCACTCATGCATGTAGAGGCAAGGCAAATCATCAATTACTGGGCAAGCTGTGCGGTGTATATACCAAGACACGGCCGTTTGGGAGTTTCGGGCAGTGCCCGCCAAGCTGCCCGGATGAGGCGAACGTGAATGTATTTCCAACTTGTTGCGTCCTATTGTGCCTACACAAATCAGCACATGCCATATCTTGTTGCTATGGTTGCCTGTAGCCATAGATACTACAAGTCAGAACTAACAACAAAGTACACCTGATTTGTTGGCGAGGCCGTTATATTGATCTAAGGAGGTTTTCTGTGTAGCCTCTGACCCCTCACTTCTTTGACCCCTCACTTCTTTGACCCCTCACTTCTTCGACCCCTCACTTCTTCGACCCCTCACTTCTTCGATCCCTCACTTCTTCGACCCCTCACTTCTTCGACCCCTCACTTCTTCGACCCCTCACGTCTTCGACCCCTCACTTCTTTGACCCCTCACTTCTTTGACCCCTCACTTCTTTGCTAGTCACAGCTGCAAGGCTAGTGATTGGCACTCTTTCTGAAAGCGGCTCAGCTACTAGGCCTCAATATTTGACATACACAACTGTGTTTACTGTGTTGATGACCTTTACCAACTGAATCTTCGCAATGCCAATTTGGAGTCTTCTGGTGGTAAAGTTATGAGATAAAAGATAGGTCGAAGATCCTTTAATTAAGATGAATTTCATGGGGGGGGGGGGGGGGGGGGGGGCTGCTTGTTTGCTACCTTAGCAAAGGGTCAAGGCATGCTAGAAGTTGTTTTTATGTCCACCATTTTAAAACCAAATATAGCGAGTGCTCCCACACTCCCTTTTTGGATTAGGAACTCGAGACATCTCGAGATGTCACCGACAGAGCACACCTCAACATGCTAGGGCTAGGGCTAGGGCATGCCTCAACATGCTAGGGCTAGAGCATGCCTCAACATGCTAGGGCTAGGGCATGCCTCAACATGCTAGGGCTAGGGCACGCCTCAACATGCTAGGGCTAGGGCATGCCTCAACATGCTAGGGCTAGGGCATGCCTCAACATGCTAGGGCTAGGGCGCACCTCAACATGCTAGGGCTAGGGCACACCTCAACATGCTAGGGCTAGGGCATGCCTCAACATGCTAGGGCTAGGGCATGCCTCAACATGCTAGGGCTAGGGCACGCCTCAACATGCTAGGGCTAGGGCACGCCTCAACATGATAGGGCTAGGACACACCTCAACATGCTAGGGCTAGGGCATGCCTCAACATGCTAGGGCTAGGGCATGCCTCAACATGCTAGGGCTAGGGCACACCTCAACATGCTAGGGCTAGGGCATGCCTCAACATGCTAGGGCTAGGGCATGCCTCAACATGCTAGGGCTAGGGCACACCTCAACATGCTAGGGCTAGGGCACGCCTCAACATGCTAGGGCTAGGGCACGCCTCAACATGCTAGGGCTAGGACACACCTCAACATGCTAGGGCTAGACTCAACATGCTAGGGCTAGGGCACACCTCAACATGCTAGGGCTAGGGCATGCCTCAACATGCTAGGGCTAGGGCATGCCTCAACATGCTAGGGCTAGGGCACGCCTCAACATGCTAGGGCTAGGACACGCCTCAACATGCTAGGGCTAGGGCATGCCTCAACATGCTAGGGTTAGGGCACACCTCAACATGCTAGGGCTAGCGGAACGACCAAGTGATGTGTGATAAATAGATTGAGACAGTAACGAGGCCACCAGCCGCGGCCAAGACAACGGCACCAGCTGCTTGACGTAGAAATATAGGGACGGGAAAGCACAACAGGTGTGGACAAAGTGCATGTACCAAGGGAGAGTAAGATTAACCCCCGAGCCTTTTATAGTTAGCCCGTGTGTTTTACTAGTTGAAAAGAAGGGGAGGATTAACCTGTGAGCCTCACCCTTTAGTCAACAATTAACCATTTGATCTACGTTAATTAGCTCGGTGTCCACAATCAATTAACTCCATAATTAAATAAACAGAATTAACCCCTGAGTTTACAATATTAACCCTTGGTTATGAATATTTAACATTGATATGCACTGCAAATGACCTTTGGACCATGTACTTTGTTTTTATTATTACAGATAAGCCCGAGGCTCTTATCAAGCAGATCAGGGCTGCAGGCATGAAGGTAAGATGTTACAATATTGGTGGACATGATTTTAAATGGTAAAGGGTCATCTAACTGGTGGGTCTACATGGGGACAGTCATGTTGACTTTCTTTCAGGTCAAGCCATAAATTAAAAAAGAAATTTTTTCCTTCAACATTCGGGTTTTTTTGTTCCTGTTTTTCCTGTTTCTGTTTTGGTATTTCTGCTTGCACCAGTTATGCGATTGAAGTTATGCGATTGAGGGGAGGAAGGGGAGAAATTATAGATCCTTGAAGAATTTCCTTCACTTCTTTTAAGTCTTTTGGGTCTGCCTCGTGACTACTTTCATGAAGGATTCAAGGCATGCTGGAAATCTTTTTGGAGCTAACCAGCTAAGAGATAGTCCGGCTCAAGCCCTCTGCTGGGAACTACTGTCACCATATAACCTCGCCCTTGCCATGGCACATCTGACAGCATGTGCTCTCCTCTGCAACAATTCAAACATTCTGGAACATGTCTGACTGTGAAATGTATGGGAGTTGGGGAACCTCACTTGTTCTTCACACGGGCCATGCCTGTTGATGGTAAAGGGATTTCTTCCTGTGAGAAGCTTTTCAAGGAGGAGTCCTTTATTTCTTTATCGATGATTATTATGAGGGTGTTTATTATGAGGGTGTTGTGGGTGTGGTTAAAGGTTGGCTTTGAATGGGCAAACATTAAGTGTGACAAAAAATTTAAATGCAAAATATGGTACATGATCATCAGTAATGAAAGGCATTTTTACCCATCCAAAAGATCACAAATCTCTTTATATGTAAACGGTAGTAGCGTCCATTTTTATGTGATCCATTTTTATGTGACCATTTTTATGTGATCACGTATTTCTCAGGAACCCATGGACCCCAGACAAAACCTTGTGTGGCCTTTAAAAACACAATGAGGGTTTTAAGCAAAAAGATATCTTTAACAAACTCCTAGTTGACGTGACGATATTACAATGACATTCCTAATGCTGGCTATAGTTGAAACGTGGAGAGATTAAATTTCAAGTTGATTATTGCGGAGGTCTTTGTAAAAAGATGAACATTGGCTTTTGAAATGAAGAAAGCAGCTCGTCATGCTTTCTGTGATCGTAAATTGGCCATTTTGTTTAGGGCACATTTTTTTTTTAATGTTCCCAGGGCTGCACACAATATAACAGCGACATTATCCTGCAACACAGCAACATTATCAACAACAACCCTGCCACACAGCAACATTATCAACAACTACCCAGCAACACAGCAACATTATCAACAACCACCCTGCAACACAGCAACATTATCAACAACCACCCTGCAACAGTGACATTATCAATAACTACTACCCTGCTATGCAGCAACATTATCAACAACCACCCTTCAACACAGCAACATTATCAACAACCACCCTTCAACACAGCAACATTATCAACAACTACCCTGCAATGCAGCGACATTATCAACAACAACCCTGCAACACAGTGACATTATCAACAACTACCCTGCAATGCAGCGACATTATCAACAACCACCCTGAAACACAGCAACAACAACCCTGCAACACAGTGACATCAACAACCACCCTACAATACTGACATCAACAACCACCCTGCAACACAGCGACATTATCAAGAACTACCCTGCAACACAGCAACATTATCAACACCTAACCTGCAACACAGCAAATTATCAACAACAACCCTGCAGCAACACAGCAGCATTATCAACAACTACCCTACAACACAGCGACATTATCAACAACTACCCTACAACACATCAACAGCTACCCTACAACACAGCGACATTATCAACAACTACCCTACAGTCGAAATTATCTTGAAATCACCATCACTACCAAAACCAAAAATAAATTCACCAAATCTACCAAGAACTTCAAATCAATTTTTCTGTGAATCATCAACAAAATCCAAACAAAACTTGTGCACTGTCACCGTCGACAACTAGCCACGGAATAGTAAAGGCACCTTTGGGAGGAGCCCAGAAGAAGCTGCTTGCAGCAAGAGGATAAGAAAAATAATGTATCCACTTCAGCTCGAGATCCTCAACAAGCAATGGACAGTATAAGCAACCACATGTAGGGGAGGCATCTGGAGCTGCACAGAGCCACAGGAGAATAGAAGAGGAATTAGCATCATTGTAGCACAGCTACTGGGTGCCTAGACCCTGCTTCATGGGGAGCACAGCTACTGGGTGCCTAAGCCCTGCTTCATTGGGAGCCCGGCTACTTGGTACCTGGGCCCTGCTTCATGGGGAGCACAGCTACTGGGCTGCTTCATGGGCTACTGGGTGCCTAGGCCCTGCTTCATGGGGAGCCCAGCTACTGGGTGTCCAGGCCCTGCTTCATAGGGAGCACAGCTACTGGTGCCAGGCCCTGCTTCATGGGGAGCACAGCTACTGGGTGCCTAGGCCCTGCTTCATGGGGAGCTGAACTACTGGGTGCCTAGGCCCTGCTTCACGGGGAGCACAGCTACTGGGTGCCAGGCCCTGCTTCATGGGAGCACAACTACTGGGTGCCTAGGCTCTGCTTCATGGGGAGCCTAGCTACTGGGTTCTTAGGCCCTGCTTCATTGGGAGCCCAGCTACTGGGTGCCAGGCCCTGCTTCATGGGGAGCACAGCTACTTGGTGCCTAGGCCCTGCTTCATGGGGAGCACAGCTACTGGGTGCCTAGGCCCTGCTTCATGGGGAGCACAACTACTGGGTGCCAGGCCCTGCTTCATGGGGAGCACAGCTACTGGGTGCCTAGGCCCTGCTTCATGGGGAGCCCAGCTACTGGGTGCCTAGGCCCTGCTTCATGGGGAGCACAGATACTGGGTGCCTAGGCTCTGCTTCATGGGGAGCACAGCTACTGGGTACCAGGTCCTGCTTCATGGGGAGCACAGCTATTGGGTGCCTAGGCCCTGCTTCATGGGGAGCACAGCTACTGGGTGCCTAGGCCCTGCTTCATGGGGAGCCCAGCTACTTGGTGCCTAGGCTCTGCTTCATGGGGAGCACAGCTACTGGATGCCCAGGCCCTGCTTCATGGGGAGCACAGCTACTGGATGCCCAGGCCCTGCTTCATGGGGAGCACAGCTACTGGGTGCCTAGGTCCTGCTTCATGGGGAGCCCAGCTACTGGGTGCCTAGGCCCTGTTTCATGGGGAGCCCAGCTACTGGGTGCCTAGGCCCTGCTTCATGGGGAGCCCGGCTACTGGGTGCCTAGGCTCTGCTTCATGGGGAGCCCAGCTACTGGGTGCCTAGGCCCTGCTTCATGGGGAGCACAGATACTGGGTGCCTAGGCTCTGCTTCATGGGGAGCACAGCTACTGGGTACCAGGTCCTGCTTCATGGGGAGCACAGCTATTGGGTGCCTAGGCCCTGCTTCATGGGGAGCACAGCTACTGGGTGCCTAGGCCCTGCTTCATGGGGAGCCCAGCTACTTGGTGCCTAGGCTCTGCTTCATGGGGAGCACAGCTACTGGATGCCCAGGCCCTGCTTCATGGGGAGCACAGCTACTGGATGCCCAGGCCCTGCTTCATGGGGAGCACAGCTACTGGGTGCCTAGGTCCTGCTTCATGGGGAGCCCAGCTACTGGGTGCCTAGGCCCTGTTTCATGGGGAGCCCAGCTACTGGGTGCCTAGGCCCTGCTTCATGGGGAGCCCGGCTACTGGGTGCCTAGGCTCTGCTTCATGGGGAGCCCAGCTACTGGGTGCCTAGGCTCTGCTTCATGCGGAGTGCAACTACTGGGTGCCTAGGCCTGCTTCATGGGGAGCCCAGCTACTGGGTGCCCAGGCCCTGCTTCATGGGGAGCCCAGCTACTGGGTGCCTAGGCCTGCTTCATGGGGAGATAAGCTACTGGGTGCCTGGGCCCTGCTTTATGGGAGCCCAGCTACTGGGTGCCAGGCTCTGCTTCATGGGGAGCCCAGCTACTGGGTGCCAGGCCCTGCTTCATGGGGAGAACAGCTACTGGGTGCTTAGGCCCTCCTTCATGGGGAGCCCAGCTACTGGGTGCCTAGGCCCTGCTTCATGGGGAGGCCAGCTACTGGGTGCCAGGCCCTGCTTCAGGGGGAGCCCAGCTACTGGGTGCCAGGCCCTGCTTCATGGGGAGCACAGCTACTGGGTGCCTAGGCCCTGCTTCATGGGGAGCACAGCTACTGGGTGCCTAGGTCCTGCTTCATGGGGAGCACAGCTACTGGGTGCCTAGGTTCTGCTTCATGGGGAGGACAACTACTGGGTGCCTAGGCCCTGCTTCATGGGGAGCCCAGCTACTGGGTGCCTAGGCCCTGTTTCATAGGGAGCACAGCTACTGGGTGTCTAGGCCCTGCTTCATGGGGAGCACAGCTACTGGGTGCCTAGGCACTACTTCATGGGGAGCACAGCTACTTGGTGCCTAGGCCCTGCTTCAGGGGGAGCACAGCTAGGCCCTGCTTCATGGGGAGCACAGCTACTTGGTGCCTAGGCCCTGCTTCATGGGGAGCACAGCTACTGGGTGCCTAGGATCTGCTTCATGGGGAGCACAGCTACTGTGTGTCTAGGACTTGCTTCATGGGGAGCACAGCTACTGGTGCCTAGGCCCTGCTTCATGGGGAGCCCAGCTACTGGGTGCCTGGGTCCTGCTTCATGGGGAGCACAACTACTGGGTGCCTAGGCTCTGCTTCATGAGGAGCACAGCTACTGGGTGGCTAGGCCCTGCTTCATGGGGAGCACAACTACTGGGTGCCTAAGCCCTGCTTCATGGGGAGCACAGCTACTGGGTGCCTAGGCCCTGCTTCATGGGGAGCACAGCTACTGGGTGCCTGGGTCCTGCTTCATGGGGAGCACAGCTACTTGGTGCCTAGGCTCTGCTTCATGGGGAGCACAGCTACTGGGTGCCTAGGCTCTGCTTCATGGGGAGCACAGCTACTGGGTGCCTAGGCTCTGCTTCATTGAGAGCCCAGCTACTGGGTGCCTAAGTCCTGCTTCATAGGCTAAGCTACTGGGTGGCTAGGCCCTGCTTCATGGGGAGCACAACTACTGGGTGCCTAAGCCCTGCTTCATGGGGAGCACAGCTACTGGGTGCCTAGGCCCTGCTTCATGGGGAGCACAGCTACTGGGTGCCAGGTCTGGTAGTTTTTATGGTCATTTTTAACCAGCCTGTAAATAACGCTTACCTCATATCAGCTGCATTTTTGGAATGCAACTATGGTCATCAATATACTGGCAATATTTCCTCCCCCCCCCCCCCCGGGAATAACCTGGTACCCCCCTGCTGTTATATTTTCAGTTGGTATGGCAACCAGAAAGACTAGTATTAGCAATAGGTATTGTGCTAACAATATTTGGTGTTATTTCCTTTTCTGTCCCAGACAGCACCAGAGCCAATCCCGAGAAAACCTTGTGTGCTTAAGGAGCACCCAAAGAAGACTCTAAGCCAGCCATCTTCTTGATTTTTCCTTCTTGTAATGGAGGAAGTAACTCATTTTCAGGCCCTGTAAGTTTAATTAATTTCCCTTCATTTTTACCAGGACACACGAACACAAGCCATCATGCAGGAGGTAATGGGTTCCTTTTACAGGCTGTTCTTGCTTTTTGGAATGGAGGGAATTGGTTGTTTGGGGGCACTTTTGTCAGCAGGTAAGTAAAGGCTCACCACATGTCCATGTTCTTGGAAGACTGGATTTTGTCGTTAAGTATGTACGTAATAGTTTAAAGGTTTTAGGTGGAAACACACCCGACACCCGACAGTCACTGATTGTTGCCGAGGACTGCTTTTAAAGGTCAACAGTCTCTCTGTAATGCTTAGGAACCAAAGCTCGGTTTACCTTCTGAAAAACTGAACAGCTGTTTCATGAGGGAGTGGCCTTGTTCCCATGTTACCTGGCGGAGATATGTATGCGTGGCATGAGACAGAGCCGGAAAGCATGTGTCGCACCCCAAAACCACGAGGGCTGGCAACTCTCCACATACCATGTGCAACACATGTGCACATACCATGCAGTCCACACGGTTGCTTACAGACGAACGGTAATCAGGTGTGCTCTAGTTTGAGGACCAACAGTAGCAGTTGAGTGCGACTAACTGCTTGGCTGCAAGAGATTATAACTTCCAAATCTAGACCTTGCCCTACCCTCGGAGGCACTGATGCCCTTACAAATTGAGGCATCAATAATACGATATTAAACCCAGGGACCGCCAAGCCACACCCACTTGTATGTTAGCAGCTGCCATATCCAGGGACCACCATTGCCACACCCACTTGTATGTTAGCAGCTGCCATCTCTAGGGACCATGCTTGCCACACCCAGTTGTATGTCAGGAGCTGCCGTCTCCAGGGACTACACTTGCCACGCCCACTTGTATGTCAGAAGCTGCCGTCTCCAGGGACTACACTTGCCACACCCACTTGTATGTTGGGAGCTGCCATCTCCAGGGACTACCCTTGCCACACCCACTTGTATGTCAGGAGTCACCGTCTCCAGTGCCCACTCTCCTCCGGACCTACCACATCATTGACCGAGTGTGAAGACCTGCCACCACCTCCGCCAGCCCTCCAAACCCGCCACATCCCTTGCTACGTATTGCTCCCCTAGAGATAAGCGTGTACCAAACATAATTCACGTACTAGTCCTTGGCTAAGATCAAGTGGCAATAAGCTCGATATTTTTCCATGTAGATATCTATCTGCGATAAGTAGATTAATGGAGCCCATGCAGACTACTATAGGCGCTGATATAGCAAGGCTGGGGCATTGCCATGGTATTTGAATAGTGTGCACTTTAATGCCAGCTCTATGAGCATGTTATACATGTGCACATATGTACATACATGTATATACATGTGTGCACATATGTACATGTATGCATATACATGCATTCTATACATGTGTGCACGTATATGCATATACATGCATATACATGCATGTTATACACGTGCACATGTATGTACATGCATGCATATACATGTGTGCACATATATACATGTTGCTATACATGTGTGCACATGTACATGTATGCATAACATGCATGCTATACACTGTGTACACATGTACATGTATGCATAACATGCATGCTATACATGTGTGCACATATGTACATGTATGCATATACATGCATGCTATACATGTGTGCACATATGTACATGTATGCATATACATGTGTGCATGTACATGCATATATATATATATATTGGCTGTATGCAACTCCAGGTTGGAATCGCCATCAAGCCCGGCACTCCGGTAGAAACGATCCTGCCGTACGTCAACTTGGTAGACATAGTGCTGGTGATGACAGTGGAACCTGGGTTCGGAGGTCAAAAATTCATGACCGATATGATGCCCAAGGTGGTGTTTCTACGGCAGCGGTATCCCGGCCTTGACATTGAGGTAGACGGAGGACTGTCCCCAGCTACTATCGAGATTGCAGGCAAAGTACGTAGGTCAATGATGTCATATGTAGTCATAATGATGTAAGCGGGTGTGATAGAGGGGGAGGGGGCGTGTCAGAAGAACTGGGAGCACATAAAGGTCAAGATACCTTGTGGGTGCAACAATATGTGTGGTCATCATCACCTTCATGTTACTGAGGAGAGGACATGACAATTTCAAACTCTTCAAGTCTTGTCTTCAACACTCGAGCTGCTGCTTGGATGGCTAACTGCTTGTTGGCACTGTGAGGGACAAAGTAGTGATGATCGATGGAGTTCTAAACTAATCAATTAATTCTCATTGCACTTGTTCAGAGCACATGTTCAGAGCTGAGTCAAGCAGGAGCAAAACTTGTTGATGCCTCGATAATTCAATCCTTTGTGGTATTCATTGCTGTTCTATTGATATTCATTGCTGAATATATTGATATTCATTGCTGAATATATTGATATTCATTGCTGAATATATTGATATTCATTGGTGAATATTTGATATTCATTGCTGTTCTCTTCTGGCCACAATACTGCCTTACTCAAGGTACTTTTAGAACAGCAAAACACAGAACATCCTCTACGAACCGACCGTTAGATAAAACCATGATGCACTCACTGCTCAGATCGATAAGCCTCTGCAACATGCTGGAGGATATGATGAAATAGAGAGATATAATATTCATGCGCAGAAGAGTTCTCTCTCTCCCATGTCACATCTCTCTTCTTAGCTTGAACTTTGAACCAAGAATCCGCATTGAAGTTCTCAACATAAACTGAAATATGGTTGGAGGTAACAATGTGGGCGGTCTCTGACTGACGGAGGAGGAGGAGAGGTTGGGATGGCATTAGTAGAGAATGCTTGTTACTCATTTCCAAATGCAGTTATTTCACTTATGTTGGTCTTAGTTCCAGAAGAACCATGTTTCAGGCTGCACTCAGCGCTGGATAAGTTTCAGACTGCATTCCTTGCAGTGCTGGATAAGTTTCAGATTCCACTCCTTGCAGCGCTGGATAAGTTCCGACTCCGTTCCTTGCAGCGCTGGATAAGTTCAGACTCCATTCCTTGCAGCGCTGGATAAGTTCAGATTCCATTCCTTGCAGCGCTGGATAAGTTCAGACTCCATTCCTTGCAGCGCTGGATAAGTTAAGACTCCATTCCTTGCAGCGCTGGATAAGTTCAGACTCCATTCCTTGCAGCGCTGGATAAGTTCAGACTCCATTCCTTGCAGCGCTGGATAAGTTCAGACTCCATTCCTTGCAGCGCTGGATAAGTTCAGACTCCATTCCTTGCGGCGCTTGATAAGTTCAGACTCCATTCCTTGCAGCGCTGGATAAGTTCAGACTCCATTCCTTGCAGCGCTGGATAAGTTCAGACTCCATTCCTTGCAGCGCTGGATAAGTTCAGACTCCATTCCTTGCAGCGCTGGATAAGTTTCAGGTTCCATTCCTTGCAGCGCTGGATAAGTTCCAGATTCCACTCCTTGCACTGATGCTTCGAGCTGTTCACAAACAAATACTTGTGATGCCTCTCATTCAATACCCACCAAATATTCCAACCCAAAAACATCAAGAAAGATCATCTCCTCACCAATATTCATCTTTTATAGTATTAAGCTTTGTAAAAAAAAAGTGTATGTAAATATATTATATTATATATGCTCTCAACGAACTCTCAGCTGACATGACGAAATTACAATGACCTTCTCAATAATCAACTTGAAACTACTCTCTGGCTAGACTAGTCGAAACGTCAAGAGAAACGTCAAGAGAATAAATTTCAAGTTGATTTTTGAAGCCATTTTAATTACACATATATTATATTTTTAGGGGAAATTTTTTTCTTCCATATATATTTCCTAGTCAGCTAAAAAGCAAGTGTGTCAGAGTTTCTGACACTCCCAAAACTGATGCAGTCTTCCTATTGATTGACACTGACAGTCATTGGATGAGGTGCAATCTTTCATCGCCAGTCATTTGCTGGAGGCAGTGGCCCAACTGCTTCATGAAAGGTGTTTCTAGGCCAAACACATTTGTGGTATCCATGGTTACTGGCATAGACAGCAAGACTTACTCCGATTCCAGTTCTTTCCCTTCTTGTGACTTTCAGCTTGAGCTTCCACTAGACCTTCCTTGCATGGAGAACTCACCAGGTAAGGTGGTGCAAAGGTGTCCTTGCTGGTGGAATTCCATGCGAGAAGTTTTCCACTCTTCCACTATCGCAATGCCATTTGGGCGCTTCCCATCAGTGCATCTGATACCAGTAGGCTCCAGTCTGGATGGGCTGTGCAGGTGCTGTGCACGGTATCATGAAGTGCTGCATGGAGATGGTGACGGTTCTCACCTACCCTGCAACTTAAGCCATGTGTCTGCAGATAGTCCACCTCGGCTCCACAGATGGCAGGGATGAGGATGACATGACTACTTAAACATAAACCTACAGCACCTAACAATGCTGTCATCTATTCTCAGACCAAGGGAGGTGAGCGGCAAGGCCTTCAACCAAGCCCCTCCTCTCCCCGACCCCTTAATTAATGCAACCAACAAGAACCAGGCTCTAGTTTGCGAGTCCTGGGGGCATTCTTGAGCAGGGTGGGTGTCTGCCACGGCTGAAGCCTCGTACACGTGATCTACATTTTTAATTTTACATATGTATATTATTAATTATTAATTAGGCCGGAGCCAACATGATAGTGTCTGGTAGTGCAGTGGTGAAGAGTCCTGATCCAGCGGCCGTCATCAAGGAACTGAGGGAGGTGGGAGAGAGATGGCTGCACGCTGGACCTCCCATAGCAACCACTTGATCTAGTCAGCAACAACATACATACATGTATATTTATGCATGCTGTTTGTATGCATGCGTAGATGTGATCACGTACAGTTTCAATTAGAACTCAGAAAATGTGAAATGCTCACCTGTATATGTAGTGTGCATGATATAGAGTTTTATGTACATCTAGTGTGCATGATATAGAGTTTTATATAAAAGCCAAAAAAACAACATATGAAAACACTTAACAAATGTGTCACTGGAGAAGGTCAGAGTACTCTGCAACTGTGTGTGGTCAGGTGTCACGAAGCTGACACACATCTGTGAAGATATATGTCAAAAAGGAAAGTTGGTATGTGTTAGCCCCAAGACCTACAGTTCATCCTTTCTCTGGAGAGGGAAGTTGGTGTGTATTAGCCAAGACCTACAGTTCATCCTTTCTCTGGAGAGGGAAGTTGGTATGTGTCAGCCAAGACCTACAGTTCATCCTTTCTCTGGAGAGGGAAGTTGGTGTGTATTAGCCAAGACCTACAGTTCATCCTTTCTCTGGAGAGGGAAGTTGGTATGTGTCAGCCAAGACCTACAGTTCATCCTTTCTCTGGAGAGGGAAGTTGGTATGTGTTAGCAAAGACCTACAGTTCATCCTTTCTCTGGAGAGGGAAGTTGGTATGTGTCAGCCAAGACTTACAGTTCATCCTTTCTCTGGAGAGGGAAGTTGGTGTGTATTAGCCAAGACCTACAGTTCATCCTTTCTCTGGAGAGGGAAGTTGGTGTGTATTAGCCAAGACCTACAGTTCATCCTTTCTCTGGAGAGGGAAGTTGGTATGTGTCAGCCAAGACCTACAGTTCATCCTTTCTCTGGAGAGGGAAGTTGGTGTGTATTAGCCAAGACCTACAGTTCATCCTTTCTCTGGAGAGGGAAGTTGGTATGTGTCAGCCAAGACCTACAGTTCATCCTTTCTCTGGAGAGGGAAGTTGGTATGTGTTAGCAAAGACCTACAGTTCATCCTTTCTCTGGAGAGGGAAGTTGGTATGTGTCAGCCAAGACTTACAGTTCATCCTTTCTCTGGAGAGGGAAGTTGGTATGTGTTAGCAAAGACCTACAGTTCATCCTTTCTCTGGAGAGGGAAGTTGGTATGTGTCAGCCAAGACCTACAGTTCATCCTTTCTCTGGAGAGGGAAGTTGGTATGTATTAGCCAAGACCTACAGTTCATCCTTTCTCTGGAGAGGGAAGTTGGTATGTGTTAGTCAAGACCTACAGTTCATCCTTTCTCTGGAGAGGGAAGTTGGTATGTGTTAGACAAGACCTACAGTTCATCCTTTCTCTGGAGAGGGAAGTTGGTATGTGTCAGCCAAGACCTACAGTTCATCCTTTCTCTGGAGAGGGAAGTTGGTATGTGTTAGCAAAGACCTACAGTTCATCCTTTCTCTGGAGAGGGAAGTTGGTATGTGTCAGCCAAGACTTACAGTTCATCCTTTCTCTGGAGAGGGAAGTTGGTATGTGTTAGCAAAGACCTACAGTTCATCCTTTCTCTGGAGAGGGAAGTTGGTATGTATTAGCCAAGACCTACAGTTCATCCTTTCTCTGGAGAGGGAAGTTGGTATGTGTTAGTCAAGACCTACAGTTCATCCTTTCTCTGGAGAGGGAAGTTGGTATGTGTTAGCCAAGACATACAGTTCATCCTTTCTCCGGAGAGGGAAGTTGGTATGTGTTAGTCAAGACCTACAGTTCATCCTTTCTCTGGAGAGGGAAGTTGGTATGTGTTAGCCAAGACATACAGTTCATCCTTTCTCCGGAGAGGGAAGTTGGTATGTGTTAGCAAAGACCTACAGTTCATCCTTTCTCTGGAGAGGGAAGTTGGTATGTGTTAGCCCCAAGACCTACAGTTCATCCTTTCTCTGGAGAGGGAAGTTGGTATGTATTAGCTAAGACCTACAGTTCATCCTTTCTCTGGAGAGGGAAGTTGGTATGTGTTAGCCAAGACATACAGTTCATCCTTTCTCTGGAGAGGGAAGTTGGTATGTGTTAGCCAAGACATACAGTTCATCCTTTCTCTGGAGAGGGAAGTTGGTATGTGTTAGCCAAGACATACAGTTCATCCTTTCTCTGGAGAGGGAAGTTGGTGTGTGTTAGCCAAGACATACAGTTCATCCTTTCTCTGGAGAGGGAAGTTGGTATGTGTTAGCCAAGACATACAGTTCATCCTTTCTCTGGAGAGGGAAGTTGGTGTGTGTTAGCCAAGACATACAGTTCATCCTTTCTCTGGAGAGGGAAGTTGGTATGTGTTAGTCAAGACCTACAGTTCATCCTTTCTCTGGAGAGGGAAGTTGGTATGTGTTAGACAAGACCTACAGTTCATCCTTTCTCTGGAGAAGGAAGTTGGTATGTGTTAGCCAAGACATACAGTTCATCCTTTCTCTGGAGAGGGAAGTTGGTGTGTGTTAGCCAAGACATACAGTTCATCCTTTCTCTGGAGAGGGAAGTTGGTATGTGTTAGTCAAGACCTACAGTTCATCCTTTCTCTGGAGAGGGAAGTCGGTATGTATTAGCCAAGACCTACAGTTCATCCTTTCTCTGGAGAGGGAAGTTGGTATGTGTTAGTCAAGACCTACAGTTCATCCTTTCTCTGGAGAGGGAAGTTGGTATGTGTTAGACAAGACCTACAGTTCATCCTTTCTCTGGAGAGGGAAGTTGGTATGTATTAGCCAAGACCTACAGTTCATCCTTTCTCTGGAGAAGGAAGTTGGTATGTGTTGTTAGACAAGACCTACAGTTCATCCTTTCTCTGGAGAGGGAAGTCGGTATGTATTAGCCAAGACCTACAGTTCATCCTTTCTCTGGAGAAGGAAGTTGGTATGTGTTAGCCAAGACCTTCAGTTCATCCTTTCTCTGGAGAGGGAAGTTGGTATGTGTTAGCAAGACCTACAGTTCATCCTTTCTCTGGAGAGGGAAGTTTGTATGTGTCAGCCAAGACTTACAGTTCATCCTTTCTCTGGAGAGGGAAGTTGGTATGTCTGAGCCAAGACCTACAGTTCATCCTTTCTCTGGAGTCCCTCATAAAACTTAGTAAGGTGAGTTCAATAACAGGTTGCCACGATACTTAAACAGGACTTGTAAGAAGTGCTTGCTGCATTTTCTGGAGCAGAGGGGTTAAGTTTTCTGGATCAGAGGAGTTAAGAATTACTCACTCAAAACATCTTGAAAATATCTAGTAAAGAGTATGATCCTCCCACTTTGTTCCATAATTGCCTCCAATTTGTATTATAGATCTTTGTTCCTGTATGTTTTTATTCTATTTGTTGTTGTTGTTGTTGTTGTTTGGGGGTATTAAAATTGTGGTTGTAACTCACCAAAGTTGTAGTCTTTCTAGCCCGACTCTTTTATGCCTGCGAGTCTAGTCAAACTCTCAAGGGCTACTTGTGTGGCACAGTCAACAAATGTTACTCGTGTTGATCGTAAAATGTCGCTTGTGTTGATCAGCAAATGTTGATCGTAAAATATTGATCATAAAATGTTGCTCGTGTTGATCGGCAAATGTCACTCATGTTGATCGGCAAATGTCGCTCGTGTTGATCAGTAAATGTTGCTCGTGTTGATCGGCAAATGTCACTCATGTTGATCGGCAAATGTCGCTCGTGTTGATCAGTAAATGTTGCTCATGTTGATCGGCAAATGTCACTCATGTTGATCGGCAAATGTCGCTCGTATTGATCAGTAAATGTTGCTCGTGTTGAGTCAGAATTGAATAACAAAAAAATGAAAACAGAAATAATATTACCAACCAGACCTGAAGATCATCATGGCGTGTGAACCCCTAGGGGTCGTGATGGCAGTTCAGACCGTTTCCTTCTGTCCGGTGAGAGCCTGGCTACGACCACCATAGCTGCAGGCACCACCATAGCTGCAGGCACCACCATAGCCGCAGGCACCACCATAGCCGCAGGCACCACCATAGCCACAGGCACCACCATAGCCGCAGGCACCACCATAGCCGCAGGCACCACCATAGCTGCAGCCACCCAAATTCAGTGCCTAAACTTCATCCACTAGTGCGGTAGCCATGCACTTTTAACCTCCCTGTGCAGTTGCCATGAACAACTGAAGCTTGTTGCATGGTTTAGTGGTGCTAGAAGCTTTCTTAATCAAGGAAAAGCCAAACAAGGTGCATGACATCACGGCTGTTGAAGTGTGAACACATCCATTTATGCTCTAGGGCATAGCATTACAGAGAGGGTTGTTGTGTGTGCCACATAGAGAGTCTCTAGGGCATAGCATTACAGAGAGGGTTGTTGTGTGTGCCACATAGAGAGTCTCTAGGGCACATCATTACAGAGAGGGTTGTTGTGTGTGCCACATAGAGAGTCTCTAGGGCATAGCATTACAGAGAGGGTTGTTGTGTGTGCCACATAGAGAGTCTCTAGGGCATAGCATTACAGAGAGGGTTGTTGTGTGTGCCACATAGAGAGTCTCTAGGGCATAGCATTACAGAGAGGGTTGTTGTGTGTGCCACATAGAGAGTCTCTAGGACATAGCATTACAGAGAGGGTTGTTGTGTGTGCCACATAGAGAGTCTCTAGGGCATAGCATTACAGAGAGGGTTGTTGTGTGTGCCACATAGAGAGTCTCTAGGGCATAGCATTACAGAGAGGGTTGTTGTGTGTGCCACATAGAGAGTCTCTAGGGCATAGCATTACAGAGAGGGTTGTTGTGTGTGCCACATAGAGAGTCTCTAGGGCATAGCATTACAGAGAGGGTTGTTGTGTGTGCCACATAGAGAGTCTCTAGGGCATAGCATTACAGAGAGGGTTGTTGTGTGTGCCACATAGAGAGTCTCTAGGGCATAGCATTACAGAGAGGGTTGTTGTGTGTGCCACATAGAGAGTCTCTAGGGCATAGCATTACAGAGAGGGTTGTTGTGTGTGCCACATAGAGAGTCTCTAGGGCATAGCATTACAGAGAGGGTTGTTGTGTGTGCCACATAGAGAGTCTCTAGGGCATAGCATTACAGAGAGGGTTGTTGTGTGTGCCACATAGAGAGTCTCTAGGGCATAGCATTACAGAGAGGGTTGTTGTGTGTGCCACATAGAGAGTCTCTAGGGCATAGCATTACAGAGAGGGTTGTTGTGTGTGCCACATAGAGAGTCTCTAGGGCATAGCATTACAGAGAGGGTTGTTGTGTGTGCCACATAGAGAGTCTCTAGGGCATAGCATTACAGAGAGGGTTGTTGTGTGTGCCACATAGAGAGTCTCTAGGGCATAGCATTACAGAGAGGGTTGTTGTGTGCCACATAGAGAGTCTCTAGGGCATAGCATTACAGAGAGGGTTGTTGTGTGTGCCACATAGAGAGTCTCTAGGGCATAGCATTACAGAGAGGGTTGTTGTGTGTGCCACATAGAGAGTCTCTAGGGCATAGCATTACAGAGAGGGTTGTTGTGTGTGCCACATAGAGAGTCTCTAGGGCATAGCATTACAGAGAGGGTTGTTGTGTGTGCCACATAGAGAGTCTCTAGGGCATAGCATTACAGAGAGGGTTGTTGTGTGTGCCACATAGAGAGTCTCTAGGGCATAGCATTACAGAGAGGGTTGTTGTGTGTGCCACATAGAGAGTCTCTAGGGCATAGCATTACAGAGAGGGTTGTTGTGTGTGCCACATAGAGAGTCTCTAGGGCATAGCATTACAGAGAGGGTTGTTGTGTGCCACATAGAGAGTCTCTAGGGCATAGCATTACAGAGAGGGTTGTTGTGTGTGCCACATAGAGTCTCTAGGGCATAGCATTACAGAGAGGGTTGTTGTGTGTGTCACATTCCCTTCAGATCTTGTGACTTATTTGTTGCTATGGTTTTGTTGTGTTTTGTTTTGGAGGAACTTGAGCATCGTAAGTATCAAGCTACTGTGGGCTTTGTACCATCATATAGACATCATCTGGACCTGGTTTAGACGACACACTCACTGAGGAATGATGGCATTCATACATTTACGATATATTTTTACGAGTACACTAGCCCCATACGTAGATTATTATCCTATGCTATGCATGTAGCAGAGCCGTGAATGTAGCAGAGCCGTGCATGTAGCAGAGCCGTGCATGTAGCAGAGCCATGCATGTAGCAGAGCCATGCAAGCACACAGCATGTAGTCCTTCTCTAAGGTAGCACACAGCATGTAGTCCTTCTCTAAGGTAGCACACAGCATGTAGTCCTTCTCTAAGGTAGCACACAGCATGTAGTCCTTCTCTAAGGTAGCACACAGCATGTAGTCCTTCTCTAAGGTAGCAGACAGCATGTAGTCCTTCTCTAAGGTAGCACACAGCATGTAGTCCTTCTCTAAGGTAGCACACAGCATGTAGTCCTTCTCTAAGGTAGCACACAGCATGGAGTCCTTCTCTAAGGTAGCACACAGCATGTAGTCCTTCTCTAAGGAGCATGTAGTCCTTCTCTAAGGTAGCTCACAGCATGGAGTCCTTCTCTAAGGTAGCACACAGCATGGAGTCCTTCTCTAAGGAGCATGTAGTCCTTCTCTAAGGTAGCACACAGCATGTAGTCCTTCTCTAAGGTAGCACACAGCATGTAGTCCTTCTCTAAGGTAGCACACAGCATGCAGTCCTTCTCTAAGGTAGCACACAGCATGTAGTCCTTCTCTAAGGTAGCACACAGCATGGAGTCCTTCTCTAAGGTAGCACACAGCATGGAGTCCTTCTCTAAGGAGCATGTAGTCCTTCTCTAAGGTAGCACACAGCATGGAGTCCTTCTCTAAGGTAGCACACAGCATGGAGTCCTTCTCTAAGGAGCATGTAGTCCTTCTCTAAGGTAGCACACAGCATGTAGTCCTTCTCTAAGGTAGCACACAGCATGGAGTCCTTCTCTAAGGTAGCATGTAGCATGTAGTCCTTCTCTAAGGTAGCATGTAGCATGTAGTCCTTCTCTAAGGTAGCACACAGCATGTAGTCCTTCTCTAAGGTAGCACACAACATGTAGTCCTTCTCTAAGGTAGCACACAGCATGGAGTCCTTCTCTAAGGTAGCACACAGCATGTAGTCCTTCTCTAAGGTAGCACACAGCATGGAGTCCTTCTCTAAGGAGCATGTAGTCCTTCTCTAAGGTAGCACACAGCATGTAGTCCTTCTCTAAGGTAGCATACAGCATGTAGTCCTTCTCTAAGGTAGCACACAGCATGTAGTCCTTCTCTAAGGTAGCACACAGCATGTAGTCCTTCTCTAAGGTAGCACACAGCATGTAGTCCTTCTCTAAGGTAGCACACAGCATGGAGTCCTTCTCTAAGGTAGCACACAGCATGGAGTCCTTCTCTAAGGTAGCACACAGCATGTAGTCCTTCTCTAAGGTAGCATACAGCATGTAGTCCTTCTCTAAGGTAGCATACAGCATGTAGTCCTTCTCTAAGGTAGAACACAGCATGTAGTCCTTCTCTAAGGTAGCACACAGCATGGAGTCCTTCTCTAAGGAGCATGTAGTCCTTCTCTAAGGTAGCACACAGCATGTAGTCCTTCTCTAAGGTAGAACACAGCATGTAGTCCTTCTCTAAGGTAGCACACAGCATGTAGTCCTTCTCTAAGGTAGCACACAGCATGTAGTCCTTCTCTAAGGTAGCACACAGCATGGAGTCCTTCTCTAAGGTAGCACACAGCATGGAGTCCTTCTCTAAGGTAGCACACAGCATGTAGTCCTTCTCTAAGGTAGCACACAGCATGGAGTCCTTCTCTAAGGTAGCACACAGCATGTAGTCCTTCTCTAAGGTAGCACACAGCATGTAGTCCTTCTCTAAGGTAGCACACAGCATGTAGTCCTTCTCTAAGGTAGCACACAGCATGGAGTCCTTCTCTAAGGTAGCACACAGCATGTAGTCCTTCTCTAAGGTAGCACACAGCATGTAGTCCTTCTCTAAGGTAGCACACAGCATGGAGTCCTTCTCTAAGGTAGAACACAGCATGTAGTCCTTCTCTAAGGTAGCACACAGCATGGAGTCCTTCTCTAAGGTAACACACAGCATGTAGTCCTTCTCTAAGGTAGCACACGCATGTGTAGTCCTTCTCTAAGGTAGCACACAACATGTAGTCCTTCTCTAAGGTAGCACACAGCATGGAGTCCTTCTCTAAGGTAGCACACAGCATGTAGTCCTTCTCTAAGGTAGCACACAGCATGGAGTCCTTCTCTAAGGAGCATGTAGTCCTTCTCTAAGGTAGCACACAGCATGTAGTCCTTCTCTAAGGTAGCATACAGCATGTAGTCCTTCTCTAAGGTAGCACACAGCATGTAGTCCTTCTCTAAGGTAGCACACAGCATGTAGTCCTTCTCTAAGGTAGCACACAGCATGTAGTCCTTCTCTAAGGTAGCACACAGCATGGAGTCCTTCTCTAAGGTAGCACACAGCATGGAGTCCTTCTCTAAGGTAGCACACAGCATGTAGTCCTTCTCTAAGGTAGCATACAGCATGTAGTCCTTCTCTAAGGTAGCATACAGCATGTAGTCCTTCTCTAAGGTAGAACACAGCATGTAGTCCTTCTCTAAGGTAGCACACAGCATGGAGTCCTTCTCTAAGGAGCATGTAGTCCTTCTCTAAGGTAGCACACAGCATGTAGTCCTTCTCTAAGGTAGAACACAGCATGTAGTCCTTCTCTAAGGTAGCACACAGCATGTAGTCCTTCTCTAAGGTAGCACACAGCATGTAGTCCTTCTCTAAGGTAGCACACAGCATGGAGTCCTTCTCTAAGGTAGCACACAGCATGGAGTCCTTCTCTAAGGTAGCACACAGCATGTAGTCCTTCTCTAAGGTAGCACACAGCATGGAGTCCTTCTCTAAGGTAGCACACAGCATGTAGTCCTTCTCTAAGGTAGCACACAGCATGTAGTCCTTCTCTAAGGTAGCACACAGCATGTAGTCCTTCTCTAAGGTAGCACACAGCATGGAGTCCTTCTCTAAGGTAGCACACAGCATGTAGTCCTTCTCTAAGGTAGCACACAGCATGTAGTCCTTCTCTAAGGTAGCACACAGCATGGAGTCCTTCTCTAAGGTAGAACACAGCATGTAGTCCTTCTCTAAGGTAGCACACAGCATGGAGTCCTTCTCTAAGGTAACACACAGCATGTAGTCCTTCTCTAAGGTAGCACACGCATGTGTAGTCCTTCTCTAAGGTAGCACACAGCATGTAGTCCTTCTCTAAGGTAGCACACAGCATGTAGTCCTTCTCTAAGGTAGCACACAGCATGTAGTCCTTCTCTAAGGTAGCACACAGCATGTAGTCCTTCTCTAAGGTAGCACACAGCATGTAGTCCTTCTCTAAGGAGCATGTAGTCCTTCTCTAAGGTAGCACACAGCATGTAGTCCTTCTCTAAGGTAGCACACAGCATGGAGTCCTTCTCTAAGGTAGCACACAGCATGTAGTCCTTCTCTAAGGTAGCACACAACATGGAGTCCTTCTCTAAGGTAGCACACAGCATGTAGTCCTTCTCTAACGTAGCACACAGCATGTAGTCCTTCTCTAAGGTAGCACACAGCATGGAGTCCTTCTCTAAGGTAACACACAGCATGTAGTCCTTCTCTAACGTAGCACACAGCATGTAGTCCTTCTCTAAGGTAGCACACAGCATGGAGTCCTTCTCTAAGGTAGCACACAGCATGTAGTCCTTCTCTAAGGTAGCACACAGCATGTAGTCCTTCTCTAAGGTAGCACACAGCATGTAGTCCTTCTCTAAGGTAGCACACAGCATGTAGTCCTTCTCTAAGGTAGCACACAGCATGTAGTCCTTCTCTAAGGTAGCACACAGCATGTAGTCCTTCTCTAAGGTAGCACACAGCATGGAGTCCTTCTCTAAGGTACAACACAGCATGCAGTCCTTCTCTAAGGTAGAACATAGCATGTAGTCCTTCTCTAAGGTGGAACATAGCATGTAGTCCTTCTCTAAGGTAGCACACAGCATGTAGTCCTTCTCTAAGGTAGCACACAGCATGGAGTCCTTCTCTAAGGTAGCACACAGCATGGAGTCCTTCTCTAAGGTAGCACACAGCATGTAGTCCTTCTCTAAGGAGCATGTAGTCCTTCTCTAAGGTAGCACACAGCATGTAGTCCTTCTCTAAGGTAGCACACAGCATGGAGTCCTTCTCTAAGGTAGCATACAGCATGTAGTCCTTCTCTAAGGTAGCACACAGCATGTAGTCCTTCTCTAAGGTAGCACACAGCATGGAGTCCTTCTCTAAGGTAGCACACAGCATGTAGTCCTTCTCTAAGGTAGCACACAGCATGGAGTCCTTCTCTAAGGTAGCACACAGCATGTAGTCCTTCTCTAAGGTAGCACACAACATGGAGTCCTTCTCTAAGGTAGCACACAGCATGGAGTCCTTCTCTAAGGTAGCACACAGCATGTAGTCCTTCTCTAAGGTAGCACACAACATGGAGTCCTTCTCTAAGGTAGCACACAGCATGTAGTCCTTCTCTAAGGTAGCATACAGCATGTAGTCCTTCTCTAAGGTAGCACACAGCATGGAGTCCTTCTCTAAGGTAGCACACAGCATGGAGTCCTTCTCTAAGGTAGAACACAGCATGCAGTCCTTCTCTAAGGTAGCACACAGCATGGAGTCCTTCTCTAAGGTAGCACACAGCATGTAGTCCTTCTCTAAGGTAGCACACAGCATGTAGTCCTTCTCTAAGGTAGCACACAACATGTAGTCCTTCTCTAAGGTAGCACACAGCATGGAGTCCTTCTCTAAGGTAGCACACAGCATGTAGTCCTTCTCTAAGGTAGCACACAGCATGGAGTCCTTCTCTAAGGTAGCACACAGCATGGAGTCCTTCTCTAAGGTAGCACACAGCATGGAGTCCTTCTCTAAGGTAGCATACAGCATGGAGTCCTTCTCTAAGGTAGCACACAGCATGGAGTCCTTCTCTAAGGTATCACACAGCATGTAGTCCTTCTCTAAGGTAGCATGTAGTCCTTCTCTAAGGTAGCACACAGCATGTAGTCCTTCTCTAAGGTAGCACACAGCATGGAGTCCTTCTCTAAGGTAGCTCACAGCATGGAGTCCTTCTCTAAGGTAGCACACAGCATGTAGTCCTTCTCTAAGGTAGCACACAGCATGTAGTCCTTCTCTAAGGTAGCACACAGCATGGAGTCCTTCTCTAAGGTAGCTCACAGCATGTAGTCCTTCTCTAAGGTAGCACACAGCATGTAGTCCTTCTCTAAGGTAGCACACAGCATGTAGTCCTTCTCTAAGGTAGCACACAGCATGTAGTCCTTCTCTAAGGTAGAACACAGCATGTAGTCCTTCTCTAAGGTAGCACACAGCATGGAGTCCTTCTCTAAGGTAGCACACAGCATGGAGTCCTTCTCTAAGGTAGAACACAGCATGTAGTCCTTCTCTAAGGTAGCACACAGCATGGAGTCCTTCTCTAAGGTAGCACACAACATGGAGTCCTTCTCTAAGGTAGCACACAGCATGGAGTCCTTCTCTAAGGTAGAACACAGCATGTAGTCCTTCTCTAAGGTAGCACACAGCATGTAGTCCTTCTCTAAGGTAGCACACAGCATGTAGTCCTTCTCTAAGGTAGCACACAGCATGGAGTCCTTCTCTAAGGTAGCTCACAGCATGTAGTCCTTCTCTAAGGTAGCACACAGCATGTAGTCCTTCTCTAAGGTAGCACACAGCATGTAGTCCTTCTCTAAGGTAGCCCACAGCATGTAGTCCTTCTCTAAGGTAGAACACAGCATGTAGTCCTTCTCTAAGGTAGCACACAGCATGGAGTCCTTCTCTAAGGTAGCACACAGCATGGAGTTCTTCTCTAAGGTAGAACACAGCATGTAGTCCTTCTCTAAGGTAGCACACAGCATGTAGTCCTTCTCTAAGGTAGCACACAACATGGAGTCCTTCTCTAAGGTAGCACACAGCATGGAGTCCTTCTCTAAGGTAGAACACAGCATGTAGTCCTTCTCTAAGGTAGCACACAGCATGTAGTCCTTCTCTAAGGTAAAGAACACCAGTAGACCTGACAAAACGTTACAACCATAATATTTGTCTCTACAGTTCATTCCACCTGCTTTCTTTCCCAGGAATTTTATAACAACTTCAGTAGGGGATTTTTTAAATCCTAAGACTGTCTAATATATCTCTTGATCACTGACAAATAATTGACTCAACCTTAGCATGTGAAAGACCACAAACATGCTACATTAGCAGTACCTGGTTCAGCAGCTGTATTTCTTGTGCAAATAATTGAAAGGTTCATTGGCTTATGGAGAAGCTTACTCTTCCATGACAAGGGAAACCTTAAACCAATGCGGTAGGCAAGCATCTAATTTGTATTGGTCTCTGGTTACCGACCGTTCCCTTTCAGGGAAGAGTCTGAGAACACCAGCACACTAGATTTGTTCTGGCAGAAAACAAAATTAGCAGCTGCTCTAATTGGCTGGAGTTGCCAAGGAAGCCAATGGGGGAGGGGCTATTTAACTGACATCATAAACAGAAGTGAGATGCTGTCTAATGTTGTTGGGCTATGAGGCTGACATCTATTCTGTACCATTGGGGAAGAAGGAAACTCAGTTCTGAATCTTTTAACTTCTACTTCATGTGAAATGAAAATGTGAAGCACACCATGAATGCCACACGTGCTTGCACAGAGAAGCACGCCATGAAGGCCATGCATGTTTGCACAGAGAAGCACGTCATGAAGGCCATGCATGCTTGCACAGAGAAGCATGTCATGAAGGCCACGCATGCTTGCACAGAGAAGCATGTCATGAAGGCCATGCATGTTTGCACAGAGAAGCATGTCATGAAGGCCATGCATGTTTGCACAGAGAAGCATGTCATGAAGGCCATGCATGTTTGCACAGAGAAGCATGTCATGAAGGCCACGCATGCTTGCACAGAGAAGCATGTCATGAAGGCCATGCATGTTTGCACAGAGAAGCACGCCATGAAGGCCATGCATGCTTGCACAGCCATGAAGGCCATGCATGCTTGCACAGAGAAGCATGTCATGAAGGCCATGCATGTTTGCACAGAGAAGCACGCCATGAAGGCCATGATTGCTTGAACAGAGAAGCATGTCATGAAGGCCATGCATGTTTGCACAAAGAAGCATGCCATGAAGGCCACGCATGCTTGCACAGCCATGAAGGCCATGCATGTTTGCACAGAGAAGCACGCAGTCTCAACAAAGCAGCAGTTGACATTGTAATTTGTTTATTGATGTTGTGGCTAGAGCATCTATCCTTCAACATACCAGGAATAATCCCTGATGAAGACTAGAGCATCTATCTCACACCAGGAATAATCCCTGATGAAGACTAGAGCATCTATCCTTCAACATACCAGGAATAATCCTTGATGAAGACTAGAGCATCTATCTATCCTTCACCACACCAGGAATAATCCCTGATGAAGACTAGAGCATCTATCTAACCCTTCATCACACCAGGAATAATCCCTGATGAAGACTAGAGCATCTATCTACCCTTCATCACACCAGGAATAATCCCTGATGAAGACTAGAGCATCTATCTAACCCTTCATCACACCAGGAATAATCCCTGATGAAGACTAGAGCATCTATCCACCCTTCATCACACCAGGAATAATCCCTGATGAAGACTAGAGCATCTATCAACCCTTCATCGCACCAGGAATAATCCCTGATGAAGACTAGAGCATCTATCTAACCCTTCATCACACCAGGAATAATCCCTGATGAAGGCTAGAGCATCATCTACCCTTCATCACACCAGGAATAATTCCTGATGAAGGCTAGAGCATCTATCTACCCTTCATCACACCAGGAATAATCCCTGATGAAGACTAGAGCATCTATCAACCCTTCATCACACCAGGAATAATCCCTGATGAAGACTAGAGCATCTATCAACCCTTCATCACACCAGGAATAATCCCTGATGAAGACTAGAGCATCTATCTAACCCTTCATCACACCATGAATAATCCCTGATGAAGACTAGAGCATCTATCTATCCTTCATCACACCAGGAATAATCCCTGATGAAGACTAGAGCATCTGCCCTTCATCACACCATGAATAATCCCTGATGAAGACTAGAGCATCTACCCTTCATCACACCAGGAATAATCCCTGATGAAGACTAGAGCATCTATCTACCCTTCATCACACCAGGAATAATCCCTGATGAAGGCTAGAGCATCTATCTAACCCTTCATCACACCAGGAATAATCCCTGATGAAGGCTAGAGCATCATCTACCCTTCATCACACCAGGAATAATCCCTGATGAAGACTAGAGCATCTACCTATCCTTCATCACACCAGGAATAATCCCTGGTGAAGACTAGAGCATCTATCTACCCTTCATCACACCAGGAATAATCCCTGATGAAGACTAGAGCATCTATCTACTCTTCATCACACCAGGAATAATCCCTGATGAAGACTAGAGCATCTACCCTTCATCACACCAGGAATAATCCCTTGAAGACTAGAGCATCTATCTGCCCTTCATCACACCAGGAATAATCCCTGATGAAGACTAGAGCATCTATCTAACCCTTCATCACACCAGGAATAATCCCTGATGAAGACTAGAGCATCTATCTAACCCTTCATCACACCAGGAATAATCCCTGATGAAGACTAGAGCATCTATCTACCCTTCATCACACCAGGAATAATCCCTGATGAAGACTAGAGCATCTATCTACTCTTCATCACACCAGGAATAATCCCTGATGAAGACTAGAGCATCTACCCTTCATCACACCAGGAATAATCCCCGATGAAGACTAGAGCATCTACCCTTCATCACACCAGGAATAATCCCTGATGAAGACTAGAGCATTTATCTACCCTTCATCACACCAGGAATAATCCCTGATGAAGGCTAGAGCATCTATCTACCCTTCATCACTCATCACACCAGGAATAATCCCTGATGAAGACTAGAGCATCATCTACCCTTCATCACACCAGGAATAATCCCTGATGAAGACTAGAGCATCTATCTACCCTTCATCACACCAGGAATAATTCCTGATGAAGGCTAGAGCATCTACCCTTCATTACACCAGGAATAATCCCTGATGAAGACTAGAGCATCTACCCTTCATCACACCAGGAATAATCCCTGATGAAGACTAGAGCATCTACCCTTCATCACACCAGGAATAATCACTGATGAAGACTAGAGCATCTATCTAACCCTTCATCACACCAGGAATAATCCCTGATGAAGACTAGAGCATCTATCTATCCTTCATCACACCAGGAATAATCCCTGATGAAGACTAGAGCATCTACCCTTCATTACACCAGGAATAATCCCTGATGAAGACTAGAGCATCTACCCTTCATCACACCAGGAATAATCCCTGATGAAGACTAGAGCATCTACCCTTCATCACACCAGGAATAATCCCTGATGAAGACTAGAGCATCTATCTAACCCTTCATCACACCAGGAATAATCCCTGATGAAGACTAGAGCATCTATCTATCCTTCATCACACCAGGAATAATCCCTGATGAAGACTAGAGCATCTATCTAACCCTTCATCACACCAGGAATAATCCATGATGAAGACTAGAGCATCTATCTAACCCTTCATCACACCAGGAATAATCCCTGATGAAGACTAGAGCATCTATCTCACACCAGGAATAATCCCTGATGAAGAGACTAGAGCATCTATCTAACCCTTCATCACACCAGGAATAATCCCTGATGAAGACTAGAGCATCTATCTACCCTTCAACACACCAGGAATAATCCCTGATGAAGACTAGAGCACCTATCTATCCTTCAACACACCAGGAATAATCCCTGATGAAGACTAGAGCATCTATCTAACCCTTCATCACACCAGGAATAATCCCTGATGAAGACTAGAGCATCTACCCTTCATCACACCAGGAATAATCCCTGATGAAGACTAGAGCATCTATCTAACCTTCATCACACTAGGAATAATCCCTGATGAAGACTAGAGCATCATCTACCCTTCATCACACCAGGAATAATCCCTGATGAAGACTAGAGCATCTATCTACCCTTCATCACACCAGGAATAATCCCTGATGAAGACTAGAGCATCTATCTATCCTTCAACATACTAGGAATAATCCCTGATGAAGGCTAGAGCATCTATCAACCCTTCATCACACCAGGAATAATTCCTGATGAAGACTTGAGCATCTATCTAACCCTTCATCACACCAGGAATAATCCCTGATGAAGGCTAGAGCATCTATCTACCCTTCATCGCACCATGAATAATTCCTGATGAAGGCTAGAGCATCTCCCCTTAATCACATCAGGCCTGATTAAGGCTAGATGCGCTAGCCAAAATGTCAAAAAACGAAATTTTAACTGATCAATCGATCAATCGCCGCCACTAGACTAGAATGACTCAGATCCCCAGACCACCTTTTCTCCCCCGAAAGGAGGTAAAGGGTCAGCTAAGACTAGGTTTGTATATGCTCACAGTCGGTCAAGATTTCTATTATGACAATAGTTAACAGCACAGTTACCTTTAGGCTAGGTAAGCCACTGCTTGTAGCATGGGGAAAGGTTCACAATGGAAGTCTAGCCAGCCAGCTACCATGGCAATAATGGCAATTTATAATAATAATAACTACTCGAAAAGCAGCCCTCCAGGCCGGTTTTTGGCTAACTCAGCAGTGGGCTTTATTCACCTCCTCACCGAGTACCCATGGAGAACTAAGGATCAGGGACAGTCGGAAAAGGGTCGAGATAAATATTAGTGCCCACCCTGTACCTGCCCTAGTTTGGCTGTGTGGCATGGCCATGAGACAGCCAATGGGCCCCAAACCCTGCCCATGTTCTTCCCACTGGTTCCGTCTGCGTTACCCCTGTCCCCATCCTCCCCTGCATGTTACCCTGTCCCCCTGTCCCCACCCTCCCCTGCATGTTACCCCTGTCCCCCTGGCCCCATCCTCCCCTGCATGTTACCCCTGTCCCCCTGACCCCATCCTCCCCTGCATGTTACCCCCGTCCCCCTGGTCCCATCCTCCCCTGCGTCCTCTGTATGAACACCTATTGAGGGCAAATAAACTAACAGACAGTGTCAAGAGAAACATTAGGAGACACCCACCAGATAAATATCTCTCTCGCATCAAATTATATGAACAGAAACAACTACATGTACAACAATAAGGTACGCATGTACACAAGCATTTTGAGGACCCTTTACCTTTTAAAATCATGCGGCCTAAATAGCATTATCTGCTAATCTTTGGTGTAGTGGCCTTCAAGGAGCTGGTCCTCATGTCCACTTGTAGACACATTCACTTACTTTTCTTCTTCTTTTTTGATCTAATGTAGTTTGTCTCTAATTAAAACATTATCTCGTTTCTTTTTGTTTTGTTATTACTGCTGTTTCTCTTCTATTGACTTGAGTTCAGCCATTGCATCGCCCACAACTGCAACATTCTGCCATCAGTCTCTGAGTTTGAGTTTCTGCAATTCCAGTATGAGCTTCATCTCGTAATTATTTTCTAAACCATTTGTGCTGTACACAAGTCCAAATTTAATTTAATTGTTGTAGTTGTATTGTTATTAGAGCTAATGGGGAGGGAGGGGAGTGGCCGCCAAAGCCTCCTTCAAGGACGGACTTGTTTACGAGTTGCACAGGAGAACTCCATAACTAACCAAAGAGCGTATTCTAAATCATCTCTTTATTACTCGAGCACACGCATGCACACACACACACACACATTGCAGATCGCAAGTGCTTTCAAGACCTGGTCTTGTTTGACATCAATGCTGTAACTATTCCCATCATGTAACCTCAATATTCATGGCAACATCTCTACTGATTGTGATAGTACGTACTCAAAAATGACGTTATATTATTAATCACTAATTTTCACACAAGAGTAAGTTTCTCATTAAACTAACTGATTGTTCAATTCCGCAACACATAACTGCTGAATCAGCTCAGAAAAACACACACATTAAGTGCGTGTTGACAATCTTTGCCCTCTTCGTGGCTTTACGAAAGAGGTTAGTAAATCACTGTCTGGAAGGTTTGGAGTTTTCTGGGTGTGAAATTATGAATGGACTTCTCAAGTTGATAATGGTAAGAGAAACAGGAAATGGACCCTTTAAGACAAATTAGCAGTTTTTAAGATCTGCCAGTTATTAAGCGAATGATTCAAGGCAGGTTGGAAAGTGTTTTGCAAGCCGATGATGACCAACTCGCAATTTAGGATACCCAAGAAAATGCCAGAGTGATGTGTAGCTAGAACTGAGCCTATCTCTTCTTAGTTCACTTCCAGCTGATAATCTACCCAGCACGCTGATAATCTACCCAGCATCCTAAACTACCAGAGGATAGCTATTAAATAAACACATTATAATGTTGAATCATCAGCTCGGTGGTCCAGCCCACTCATAAAAAGCTCACCTCAAGGTGTTGATGAGGTCCAGCAGATTGTAGATTGCCATTCATTACAGCCTCCAGTGCACAAGCCATGTGATGAAATGCTTAGATGTAGCCAGGTGTACAGCAGCTGATAATAGTTGAGTGTGTGTGTGTGTGTATGGGGGGGGGTAGAGGGGAGGAGTGGGAGAGGGTGCAAATGTGTTCAAAGATGAATTTGTTTTTGCTTTTTTCGTGATCTCTTCTAATTGGTGTAAATTGGTGTTGGTGAGATAGCACATTCACTTGGCAACCAACCCACTCTGCACCTAGCAAACCCTCGTGCATAAATAAACTCTGCACCTAGCAAACATCGTGCATAAACAACTAACTTCCAGTGGCTGCAGATCACCTGATCCTCCCGGGCAAGCCTGAGTCCTCCTACTGGGCCATCCTCGCAAGCCTGAGTCCTCCTACTGGGCCATCCTCGCAAGCCTGAGTCCTCCTACTGGGCCATCCTCGCAAGCCTGAGTCCTCCTACTGGGCCATCCTCGCAAGCCTGAGTCCTCCTACTGGGCCATCCTCGCAAGCCTGAGTCCTCCTACTGGGCCAGCCTTGCAAGCCTGAGTCCTCCTACTGGGCCATCCTCGCAAGCCTGAGTCCTCCTACTGGGCCAGCCTCACAAGCCTGAGTCCTTCTACCAGGCCATCCTAATCCACCTACCAGCCCGGCCAAGTCCTCCTACCAGGCCAGCCTAGTCTTCCACCAGGCCTCCTACCAGGCATAATGGGCCAGCTTGGTCCTCCTACTGGACCAGTCGAGTATTCCTACCAGGCCAGCCTGAGTCCTTCTACCAAGCCATCCTAGTCCTGCTACCAGTGGGCCCCATTAACTCGTGCACAACACAGCCATGAGAGTGTCTTAACATCTAGAAGCGAGGAGGAGCCCTGATGAATGTTTGACCACATGACCATCATCAGCACATCTACACAGATGACCAACATCACACGAGCAGCTTTTAAGAGCAGAAGTTTGATAGCCAGCGATTCCTTGCAGATATCATATCGTTGCTCCTGTTCACAGTTCATTCTAGGGCTGCTAGTACCTGCTGAAGAGAGTAGGGTGCGGCTAAGTGAAGTTAGTAATCTAAGAAAGGCATTTGTAACATAGCAACCACAAAGCACAGCCACACACACATGGCCTGAGGACCTGTCATGACAAATTTGGTCCCCCCATATTTGGTTCCTCCTGGAACTTTTTCTTCTAAAAAATATGTTCCCCCTGGAACTTTTTACTTGAAAAAAAAAGTTCCCTCTTGAAAAATAAAGGGCTAGGGCTGGGGGTTAGGGCTAGGGCTAGGGTGGGAACAACTTTCAATAAGGGGGGAACAACAACTTTTGGGGGGGAACAAATTAAACGTTACAGACTCTTAAAAAGCATTGCATGTCCAGAAACATCTTACCCATTTTCTAAATCAGTAAACGGCATCTAAATAGGGTGTGGTCACTTGATGCAACCAGCATCATGACACATTCCCAGTAGCTAATCCTCTCACCACTAAATTTTAATATTGCATTTCCAAAGATTTGTTTCAGGCCAGCAAGAGTTCAAGAGTTCACAACACAATAGCAAATTCATAAGTAAAAATAAATAATGTGGAAAAATCAGCTAAACAAAGTATGAACAACTCCATCAAACTAGTGCCATCAAGCTGGTGCATTGCTAGAGTAACATCAAGCTGGTGCATTGCTAGAGTAACATCAAGCTGGTGCATAGCTAGAGTGCCATCAAGCTGGTGCATAGCTAGAGTGCCATCAAGCTGGTGCATAGCTAGAGTACCATCAAGCTGGTGCATAGCTAGAGTACCATCAAGCTGGTGCATAGCTAGAGTACCATCAAGCTGGTGCATTGCTAGAGTGCCATCAAGCTGGTGCATAGCTAGAGTGCCATCAAGCTGGTGCATTGCTAGAGTACCATCAAGCTGGTGCATTGCTAGAGTGCCATCAAACTGGTGCATAGCTAGAGTGCCGTCAAGCTGGTGCATAGCTAGAGTGCCATCAAGCTGGTGCACTGCTAGAGTACCATCAAACTGGTGCACTGCTAGAGTACCATCAAACTGGTGCATTGCTAGAGTACCATCAAGCTGGTGCATAGCTAGAGTACCATCAAGCTGGTGCATAGCTAGAGTACCATCAAGCTGGTGCATAGCTAGAGTACCATCAAGCTGGTGCATTGCTAGAGTACCATCAAGCTGGTGCACTGCTAGAGTACCATCAAGCTGGTGCATAGCTAGAGTACCATCAAGCTGGTGCATTGCTAGAGTACCATCAAGCTGGCGCATAGCTAGAGTGCCATCAAGCTGGTGCATTGCTAGAGTGCCATCAAGCTGGCTAAAGCTACGATTATGGCTATAGGGCTAGAATTAGGGCTATAGGGCTAGAATTGAGCTATAGGGCTAGAATTAGGGCTAGAATTAGGGCTAAAATTAGGGCTAAGATTAGGGCTGTAGGACTAGTATTAGGGCTAGGATAGATGGGTAATAGACTTGGGTCCTAGCTAATCATGGGATTATCCTTGAGCAGCATCGCGAGGTAGTTAACTTATGCACTAAATATAACTCCACCCATGTGATAACCATGTGATAATTGCACAATACACGAGCCTTGAACTTACTGGTATAGCAAGAGCAATCCCCTCCCACATCCACTTGTCTCTCGTCAGACAACCATCAGCTCCCATTGCTTGTAAGCACATGTGAAGAGCTCTATAAGGGGGCAGGAAACAGGAAAGGGCCCTGCTTGATAAGGACTTAATTACTCGATTAATCAAGCGTTCCTCAGGTGATGTCTACAGATGTTTATTCCAGGATAAATTCTCCTCTCCTTCTCGGTCACTCCTTCAACACACCCACCTCCTGCTCTTCCTCTTCCCGTCCTCCCCCGGTACGAGTGGAGGTGGAGCTAGTGGTCATGTTCCAGATCACAACAGGAGCTGCTGACAACATCTGTTTCTTGTTGGGTACAGACACCTGACGCAACAAGGCCATCTTCCCACCACCGCACCCTCGCTTCTCCCTCTTCCTCCATAGAAAAAAAAGGAGGAAAAAAGAAGACATGTATTTCTTCATTGATACAACTTACCTCATTCCGTTGCTGGGTGGATGTGGTGAATGACAGTCGGGTTGCCTTCACCTCTCACCTCATATCTTCTTCCCTCCTCCTTGTGGTCAAGGCCGACCTTTCTCCCATCCTCGGCATTCCGTGGGTATGTGGGAAGACAGACGAGACTAATGATGTGGAACTGGATTATCTCAGAATGGACATGTATCAAGTTTTATCCGTGGGCTACTTCAGGGACGCCGAACAAGCTCATAGCAAAAAAAGTGATCCTCAACATTCTGACTTGATAATGCCGCTCTCCTTCTAGGATCGCCGCTCGTCACATGGCCACGAGATGAGTCCGAGGGAGTGGTCGAGGATAGGGTCAGGCGGAGAGGAGGAAATGAGCTCATTGGTGTAATGTTGGTACCTCAGTACTCACTCAGAAACCTGAACCTTCGTCGAAGATCAAAAAGCTTTCTCTACTCCCTTGAGGCTGTTAGGAATGATATAGAGACACATATATGCACATGTACACATATATGCACAGGTAGGCATACTTACATATACTTGTATAATATTCAGGGAGAGCTCACTGGATTATTTATTAGGTGAGGGGAAAATGTTTGGTGTTTCTCAAAAGAAACTTCCTCCTCCATCCTGCCCTCCTCCTTCTCTCTCCCTGCTGTACTTACCCACATGAAAGTTGCAACATTCCTTGGTGGCACCACCAACCACTTCAAACTTCTCCTCCTCCTCCTTGAGCCTGAAGGCTGGATAATTCTCTAGATGCCACCATCTGATTAATTAACGAGCTCCAGATGGCTCTAAATCATCAAGTACATATTTATGTGGGAGTGTTAACCTGCTCCCTCTATTCTCCGAGGGTGCTAATAGCCTGTGGCTTGAGAGGGCTGCGTGGGAGAGGGCGTCGCTAGGAAGAGTTGCCAGGAGTTCCTGTCTTTCCCCATCCATATGGAGTTAAAAAGCCACGCCCTCTAGAGGATATCAATTCACAAGACGTGTGAATAAGCGTTATCTATTTTGTTCAGGACAAACGCGATGAGTGGGGAGAAGACACGCGAGGCTCTACGTGGGAGAGGAGGGGGGGGGAGGGGACGAGGGTACACAAAGGCTTGTGGAGGGGAGCATGTATGTAGATGTTATCACTACTTTGTGTTCCGACCTGTGGCACTGATAGCTTATACATGGGCAGATAGAAGGCTTCTAGATCCAGGAGTTTGCATGTGTGCGTGTGGCCGATGTGTGTGGAGTACAACTACCAATGATCTGAGCATGAAGATGTGTGTATGTGTGTGTGTGTGTGTTTGAATATTCATGTGTGTATTGTGTGTACATGTGCTTACATTCATTATATATGGAGGGGGATTTCCCTATATAAATTTCTGTACCATCCCGAGTTTGTACTATATATATCTCACATGTGTGACATGTGTTATACTCTCATGTAGCTAGCGACATGTGTGGCTATATTCTAGCTAATGACATGTGTGGCATGTAGCTAGTGACATGTGTGGCTATATTCTCATGTAGCTATTGACATGTGTGGCTATATTCTCATGTAGCTAGTGACATGTGTGGCTATATTCTCATGTAGCTAGTGACATGTATGGCTATATTCTCATGTAGCTAGTGACATGTGTGGCTATATTCTCATGTAGCTAGTGACATGTGTGGCTATATTCTCATGTAGCTAGTGACATGTGTGGCTATATTCTCATGTAGCTAGTGACATGTGTGGCTATATTCTCATGTAGCTAGTGACATGTGTGGCTATATTCTCATGTAGCTAGTGACATGTGTGGCTATATTCTCATGTAGCTAGTGACATGTGTGGCTATATTCTCATGTAGCTAGTGACTATATTCTCATGTAGCTAGTGACATGTGTGGCTATATTCTCATGTAGCTAGTGACATGTGTGGCTATATTCTCATGTAGCTAGTGACATGTGTGGCTATATTCTCATGTAGCTAGTGACATGTGTGGCTATATTCTCATGTAGCTAGTGACATGTGTGGCTATATTCTCATGTAGCTAGTGACATGTGTGGCTATATTCTCATGTAGCTAGTGACTATATTCTCATGTAGCTAGTGACATGTGTGGCTATATTCTCATGTAGCTAGTGACATGTGTGGCTATATTCTCATGTAGCTAGTGACATGTGTGGCTATATTCTCATGTAGCTAGTGACATGTGTGGCTATATTCTCATGTAGCTAGTGACATGTGTGGCTATATTCTCATGTAGCTAGTGACATGTGTGACTATATTCTTATGTGGCTAGTGACATGTTTGACTATATTCTCATGTGCTAGTGACATGTGTGGCTATATTCTCATGTAGCTAGAGACATGTGTGGCTATATTATCATGTAGCTAGTGACATGTGTGGCTATATTCCTCATGTAGCTAGTGACATGTGTGGCTATATTCTCATCTAGCTAGTGACATGTGTGGCTATATTCTCATGTAGCTAGTGACATGTGTGGCTATATTTTCATGTAGCTAGTGACATGTGTGGCTATATTCTCATGTAGCTAGTGACATGTGTGGCTATATTCTCATGTAGCTAGTGACATGTGTGGCTATATTCTCATGTAGCTAGTGACATGTGTGGCATGTAGCTAGTGACATGTGTGGCTATATTCTCATGTAGCTAGTGACATGTGTGGCTATATTCTCATGTAGTTAGTGACATGTGTGGCTATATTCTCATGTAGCTAGTGACATGTGTGGCTATATTCTCATGTAGTTAGTGACATGTGTGGCTATATTCTCATGAAGCTAGTGACAGGCTATATTCTCATGTAGCTAGTGACATGTGTGGCTATATTCTCATGTAGCTAGTGACATGTGTGGCTATATTCTCATGTAGCTAGTGACATGTGTGGCTATATTACATGTAGCTAGTGACACTTGTGGCTATACTCTCATGTAGCTAGTGACATGTGTGGCTATATTCTCATGTAGCTAGTGACATGTGTGGCTATATTCTCATGTAGCTAGTGACATGTGTGACTATATTCTCATGTGGCTAGTGACATGTTTGACTATATTCTCATGTAGCTAGCGACATGTGTGGCTATACTCTCATGTAGCTAGTGACATGTGTGGCTATATTCTCATGTAGCTAGTGACATGTTTGACTATATTCTCATGTAGCTAGCGACATGTGTGGCTATACTCTCATGTAGCTAGTGACATGGGTGGCTATATTATCATGTAGCTAGTGACATGTGTGGCTATACTCTCATGTAGCTAGTGACATGTGTGGCTATATTCTCATGTAGCTAGTGACATGTGTGGCTATATTCTCATGTAGCTAGTGACATGTGTGGCTATGTTCTCATGTAGCTAGTGACATGTGTGGCTATATTCTCATGTAGCTAGTGACATGTGTGGCTATATTCTCATGTAGCTAGTGACATGAGTGGCTATATTCTCATGTAGCTAGTGACATGTGTGGCTATATTCTCATGTAGCTAGTGACATGTGTGGCTACATTCTCAAGTGGCTAGTGACATGTGTATCTATACTCTCATGTAGCTAGTGACATGTGTGGCTATATTCTCATGTAGCTAGTGACATGTGTGGCTATATTCTCATGTAGCTAGTGACATGTGTGGCTATATTCTCATGTAGCTAGTGACATGTGTGGCTATATTCTCATGTAGCTAGTGACATGTGTGGCTATATTCTCATGTAGCTAGTGACATGTGTGGCTATATTCTCATGTAGCTAGTGACATGTGTGGCTATATTCTCATGTAGCTAGTGACATGTGTGGCTATATTCTCATGTAGTTAGTGACATGTGTGGCTATATTCTCATGTAGCTAGTGACATGTGTGGCTATATTCTCATGTAGCTAGTGACATGTGTGGCTATATTCTCATGTAGCTAGTGACATGTGTGGCTATATTCTCATGTAGCTAGTGACATGTGTGGCTATATTCTCATGTAGCTAGTGACATGTGTGGCTATATTCTCATGTAGCTAGTGACATGTGTGGCTATATTCTCATGTAGCTAGTGACATGTGTGACTATATTCTCATGTGGCTAGTGACATGTTTGACTATATTCTCATGTGCTAGTGACATGTGTGGCTATATTCTCATGTAGCTAGAGACATGTGTGGCTATATTATCATGTAGCTAGTGACATGTGTGGCTATATTCCTCATGTAGCTAGTGACATGTGTGGCTATATTCTAGCTAATGACATGTGTGGCATGTAGCTAGTGACATGTGTGGCTATATTCTCATGTAGCTAGTGACATGTGTGGCTATATTCTCATGTAGCTAGTGACATGTGTGGCTATATTCTCATGTAGCTAGTGACATGTGTGGCTATATTCTCATGTAGCTAGTGACATGTGTGGCTATATTCTCATGTAGCTAGTGACATGTGTGGCTATATTCTCATGTAGCTAGTGACATGTGTGGCTATATTCTGTAGCTAGTGACATGTGTGGCTATATTCTCATGTAGCTAGTGACATGTGTGGCTATATTCTCATGTAGCTAGTGACATGTGTGGCTATATTCTCATGTAGCTAGTGACTATATTCTCATGTAGCTAGTGACATGTGTGGCTATATTCTCATGTAGCTAGTGACATGTGTGGCTATATTCTCATGTAGCTAGTGACATGTGTGGCTATATTCTCATGTAGCTAGTGACATGTGTGGCTATATTCTCATGTAGCTAGTGACTATATTCTCATGTAGCTAGTGACATGTGTGGCTATATTCTCATGTAGCTAGTGACATGTGTGGCTATATTCTCATGTAGCTAGTGACATGTGTGGCTATATTCTCATGTAGCTAGTGACATGTGTGGCTATATTCTCATGTAGCTAGTGACATGTGTGGCTATATTCTCATGTAGCTAGTGACATGTGTGACTATATTCTCATGTGGCTAGTGACATGTTTGACTATATTCTCATGTGCTAGTGACATGTGTGGCTATATTCTCATGTAGCTAGAGACATGTGTGGCTATATTATCATGTAGCTAGTGACATGTGTGGCTATATTCCTCATGTAGCTAGTGACATGTGTGGCTATATTCTCATCTAGCTAGTGACATGTGTGGCTATATTCTCATGTAGCTAGTGACATGTGTGGCTATATTTTCATGTAGCTAGTGACATGTGTGGCTATATTCTCATGTAGCTAGTGACATGTGTGGCTATATTCTCATGTAGCTAGTGACATGTGTGGCTATATTCTCATGTAGCTAGTGACATGTGTGGCATGTAGCTAGTGACATGTGTGGCTATATTCTCATGTAGCTAGTGACATGTGTGGCTATATTCTCATGTAGTTAGTGACATGTGTGGCTATATTCTCATGTAGCTAGTGACATGTGTGGCTATATTCTCATGTAGTTAGTGACATGTGTGGCTATATTCTCATGAAGCTAGTGACAGGCTATATTCTCATGTAGCTAGTGACATGTGTGGCTATATTCTCATGTAGCTAGTGACATGTGTGGCTATATTCTCATGTAGCTAGTGACATGTGTGGCTATATTACATGTAGCTAGTGACATGTGTGGCTATACTCTCATGTAGCTAGTGACATGTGTGGCTATATTCTCATGTAGCTAGTGACATGTGTGGCTATATTCTCATGTAGCTAGTGACATGTGTGACTATATTCTCATGTGGCTAGTGACATGTTTGACTATATTCTCATGTAGCTAGCGACATGTGTGGCTATACTCTCATGTAGCTAGTGACATGTGTGGCTATATTCTCATGTAGCTAGTGACATGTTTGACTATATTCTCATGTAGCTAGCGACATGTGTGGCTATACTCTCATGTAGCTAGTGACATGGGTGGCTATATTATCATGTAGCTAGTGACATGTGTGGCTATACTCTCATGTAGCTAGTGACATGTGTGGCTATATTCTCATGTAGCTAGTGACATGTGTGGCTATATTCTCATGTAGCTAGTGACATGTGTGGCTATGTTCTCATGTAGCTAGTGACATGTGTGGCTATATTCTCATGTAGCTAGTGACATGTGTGGCTATATTCTCATGTAGCTAGTGACATGAGTGGCTATATTCTCATGTAGCTAGTGACATGTGTGGCTATATTCTCATGTAGCTAGTGACATGTGTGGCTACATTCTCAAGTGGCTAGTGACATGTGTATCTATACTCTCATGTAGCTAGTGACATGTGTGGCTATATTCTCATGTAGCTAGTGACATGTGTGGCTATATTCTCATGTAGCTAGTGACATGTGTGGCTATATTCTCATGTAGCTAGTGACATGTGTGGCTATATTCTCATGTAGCTAGTGACATGTGTGGCTATATTCTCATGTAGCTAGTGACATGTGTGGCTATATTCTCATGTAGCTAGTGACATGTGTGGCTATATTCTCATGTAGCTAGTGACATGTGTGGCTATATTCTCATGTAGTTAGTGACATGTGTGGCTATATTCTCATGTAGCTAGTGACATGTGTGGCTATATTCTCATGTAGCTAGTGACATGTGTGGCTATATTCTCATGTAGCTAGTGACATGTGTGGCTATATTCTCATGTAGCTAGTGACATGTGTGGCTATATTCTCATGTAGCTAGTGACATGTGTGGCTATATTCTCATGTAGCTAGTGACATGTGTGACTATATTCTCATGTGGCTAGTGACATGTTTGACTATATTCTCATGTGCTAGTGACATGTGTGGCTATATTCTCATGTAGCTAGAGACATGTGTGGCTATATTATCATGTAGCTAGTGACATGTGTGGCTATATTCCTCATGTAGCTAGTGACATGTGTGGCTATATTCTCATCTAGCTAGTGACATGTGTGGCTATATTCTCATGTAGCTAGTGACATGTGTGGCTATATTTTCATGTAGCTAGTGACATGTGTGGCTATATTCTCATGTAGCTAGTGACATGTGTGGCTATATTCTCATGTAGCTAGTGACATGTGTGGCTATATTCTCATGTAGCTAGTGACATGTGTGGCTATATTCTCATGTAGTTAGTGACATGTGTGGCTATATTCTCATGTAGCTAGTGACATGTGTGGCTATATTCTCATGTAGTTAGTGATATGTGTGGCTATATTCTCATGAAGCTAGTGACAGGCTATATTCTCATGTAGCTAGTGACATGTGTGGCTATATTCTCATGTAGCTAGTGACATGTGTGGCTATATTCTCATGTAGTTAGTGACATGTGTGGCTATATTCTCATGAAGCTAGTGACCGGCTATATTCTCATGTAGCTAGTGACATGTGTGGCTATATTCTCATGTAGCTAGTGACATGTGTGGCTATATTCTCATGTAGCTAGTGACATGTGTGGCTATATTATCATGTAGCTAGTGACATGTGTGGCTATACTCTCATGTAGCTAGTGACATGTGTGGCTATATTCTCATGTAGCTAGTGACATGTGTGGCTATATTCTCATGTAGCTAGTGACATGTGTGACTATATTCTCATGTGGCTAGTGACATGTTTGACTATATTCTCATGTAGCTAGCGACATGTGTGGCTATACTCTCATGTAGCTAGTGACATGTGTGGCTATATTCTCATGTAGCTAGTGACATGTTTGACTATATTCCATGTAGCTAGCGACATGTGTGGCTATACTCTCATGTAGCTAGTGACATGGGTGGCTATATTATCATGTAGCTAGTGACATGTGTGGCTATACTCTCATGTAGCTAGTGACATGTGTGGCTATATTCTCATGTAGCTAGTGACATGTGTGGCTATATTCTCATGTAGCTAGTGACATGTGTGGCTATGTTCTCATGTAGCTAGTGACATGTGTGGCTATATTCTCATGTAGCTAGTGACATGTGTGGCTATATTCTCATGTAGCTAGTGACATGAGTGGCTATATTCTCATGTAGCTAGTGACATGTGTGGCTATATTCTCATGTAGCTAGTGACATGTGTGGCTACATTCTCAAGTGGCTAGTGACATGTGTATCTATACTCTCATGTAGCTAGTGACATGTGTGGCTATATTCTCATGTAGCTAGTGACATGTGTGGCTATATTCTCATGTAGCTAGTGACATGTGTGGCTATATTCTCATGTAGCTAGTGACATGTGTGGCTATATCATGTAGCTAGTGACATGTGTGGCTATATTCTCATGTAGCTAGTGACATGTGTGGCTATATTCTCATGTAGCTAGTGACATGTGTGGCTATATTCTCATGTAGCTAGTGACATGTGTGGCTATATTCTCATGTAGTTAGTGACATGTGTGGCTATATTCTCATGTAGCTAGTGACATGTGTGGCTATATTCTCATGTAGCTAGTGACATGTGTGGCTATATTCTCATGTAGCTAGTGACATGTGTGGCTATATTCTCATGTAGCTAGTGACATGTGTGGCTATATTCTCATGTAGCTAGTGACATGTGTGGCTATATTCTCATGTAGCTAGTGACATGTGTGACTATATTCTCATGTGGCTAGTGACATGTTTGACTATATTCTCATGTGCTAGTGACATGTGTGGCTATATTCTCATGTAGCTAGAGACATGTGTGGCTATATTATCATGTAGCTAGTGACATGTGTGGCTATATTCCTCATGTAGCTAGTGACATGTGTGGCTATATTCTCATCTAGCTAGTGACATGTGTGGCTATATTCTCATGTAGCTAGTGACATGTGTGGCTATATTTTCATGTAGCTAGTGACATGTGTGGCTATATTCTCATGTAGCTAGTGACATGTGTGGCTATATTCTCATGTAGCTAGTGACATGTGTGGCTATATTCTCATGTAGCTAGTGACATGTGTGGCTATATTCTCATGTAGTTAGTGACATGTGTGGCTATATTCTCATGTAGCTAGTGACATGTGTGGCTATATTCTCATGTAGTTAGTGACATGTGTGGCTATATTCTCATGAAGCTAGTGACAGGCTATATTCTCATGTAGCTAGTGACATGTGTGGCTATATTCTCATGTAGCTAGTGACATGTGTGGCTATATTCTCATGTAGTTAGTGACATGTGTGGCTATATTCTCATGAAGCTAGTGACAGGCTATATTCTCATGTAGCTAGTGACATGTGTGGCTATATTCTCATGTAGCTAGTGACATGTGTGGCTATATTCTCATGTAGCTAGTGACATGTGTGGCTATATTATCATGTAGCTAGTGACATGTGTGGCTATACTCTCATGTAGCTAGTGACATGTGTGGCTATATTCTCATGTAGCTAGTGACATGTGTGGCTATATTCTCATGTAGCTAGTGACATGTGTGACTATATTCTCATGTGGCTAGTGACATGTTTGACTATATTCTCATGTAGCTAGCGACATGTGTGGCTATACTCTCATGTAGCTAGTGACATGTGTGGCTATATTCTCATGTAGCTAGTGACATGTTTGACTATATTCTCATGTAGCTAGCGACATGTGTGGCTATACTCTCATGTAGCTAGTGACATGGGTGGCTATATTATCATGTAGCTAGTGACATGTGTGGCTATACTCTCATGTAGCTAGTGACATGTGTGGCTATATTCTCATGTAGCTAGTGACATGTGTGGCTATATTCTCATGTAGCTAGTGACATGTGTGGCTATGTTCTCATGTAGCTAGTGACATGTGTGGCTATATTCTCATGTAGCTAGTGACATGTGTGGCTATATTCTCATGTAGCTAGTGACATGAGTGGCTATATTCTCATGTAGCTAGTGACATGTGTGGCTATATTCTCATGTAGCTAGTGACATGTGTGGCTACATTCTCAAGTGGCTAGTGACATGTGTATCTATACTCTCATGTAGCTAGTGACATGTGTGGCTATATTCTCATGTAGCTAGTGACATGTGTGGCTATATTCTCATGTAGCTAGTGACATGTGTGGCTATATTCTCATGTAGCTAGTGACATGTGTGGCTATATCATGTAGCTAGTGACATGTGTGGCTATATTCTCATGTAGCTAGTGACATGTGTGGCTATATTCTCATGTAGCTAGTGACATGTGTGGCTATATTCTCATGTAGCTAGTGACATGTGTGGCTATATTCTCATGTAGTTAGTGACATGTGTGGCTATATTCTCATGTAGCTAGTGACATGTGTGGCTATATTCTCATGTAGCTAGTGACATGTGTGGCTATATTCTCATGTAGCTAGTGACATGTGTGGCTATATTCTCATGTAGCTAGTGACAGGCTATATTCTCATGTAGCTAGTGACATGTGTGGCTATATTCTCATGTAGCTAGTGACATGTGTGGCTATATTCTCATGTAGCTAGTGACATGTGTGGCTATATTCTCATGTAGCTAGTGACATGTGTGCCTATATTCTCATGTAGCTAGTGACATGTGTGGCTATATTCTCATGTAGCTAGTGACATGTGTGGCTATATTCTCATGTAGCTAGTGACATGTGTGGCTATATTCTCATGTAGCTAGTTACATGTGTCTCACCTGATAAACTCCTACAACTAATATAAACAGACAGATGAATCTCTGTACGTGTCATTGGTGAGGTCCATTATGCAATAAATTCCTAATGTTCCTGCTGGTCCAATGAGCAGAGAGGGGAACAATGAAATCTCAAGTGAGCATGGAGCAACGAAATGACACACATAATAGGTTTTTACAAATGCCCAGCCACTTCACTGAACTATTTCCATTTAATTCTTCATGGCATATTTACCAGAGACTCTCTTCGCTCTCTTCCCAAGCGTAATATTAAGTGAACTGGCCCACCTCATGATAAGCCTCATTGGAGCATCCGATTGGACAACACCGGAACACAAAACGAGATCTTCGTCACAACGGTATGTGTGGAACTAACAGCACACATTGCTGCCTGCAGTGAGCAGGTTCTCTAATCACTGCCTGCAATTAACAGGTATTTTTCTAAAAATTGCCTGCAGATAACAGGTGTGTAAACCACTGCCTGCAGTTAACAGGTTCTAAACCACTGCCTGCAGTTAAGCAATAAATGCTATTTCTAACGAAGTGTTGTTGCCACGTCTGCACACTCTGTGTGTCGCCGTAGTCCGTAACGCCTCATTTATTCCGAGCTATCCCTTAAGGAATACAACCAAAGCTGCGTCTGATTTGGCGTCCGTTGAGTGCCATGTGTATATACACGGTGCTTGTGTTGGTGCAGCGATGTCCACCAGCCCTCAGCAACTGCCTCACTAGGAAGTGATGTTGCATTCTACACACTTATATAGCTGATGACCTATTACCAGGAGAATAAATAGCCACCGTCTTCTTGCTAGTGGGCGTCGAGCGAAGCTGACGTCGTATTTCTTGGTACAAGTCTGCTCCTGTGTTTACTAACGGAGCTGTTCAAAAGAGCCTCACGCGCATTTCTCATGGGAAAAGAGTCACACTCCGTCGTGTATTATTGTAGAAATATTCAACCAACCATGAACATGATATAGGGCTAGGGCTAGAGATATGGGCCCAGGGCTAGAGATATAGGAGGGCTAGAGATATAGGGCTAGAGATATAGGGCTAGAGATATAGGAGGGCTAGAGATATAGGGCTAGGGCTAGAGATATAGGACTAGGGCTAGAGATATAGGGCTAGGGCTAGAGATATAGGGCTAGGGCTAGAGATATAGGGCTAGGGCTAGAGATATAGGGCTAGGGCTAGAGATATAGGGCTAGGGCTAGAGATATAGGGCTAGGGCTAGAGATATAGGGCTAGGGCTAGAGATATAGGGCTAGAGATATAGGGCTAGGGCTAGAGATATAGGGCTAGGGCTAGAGATATAGGGCTAGGGCTAGAGATATAGGGCTAGAGATATAGGACTAGGGCTAGAGATATAGGGCTAGGGCTAGAGATATAGGGCTAGGGCTAGAGATATAGGGCTAGAGATATAGGACTAGGGCTAGAGATATAGGGCTAGAGATATAGGACTAGGGCTAGAGATATAGGACTAGGGCTAGAGATATAGGACTAGGGCTAGAGATATAGGGCTAGGGCTAGAGATATAGGGCTAGGGCTAGAGATATAGGGCTAGAGATATAGGACTAGGGCTAGAGATATAGGGCTAGAGATATAGGACTAGGGCTAGAGATATAGGACTAGGACTAGAGATATAGGACTAGAGATATAGGACTAGGGCTAGAGATATAGGACTAGGGCTACTAGAGATATAGGACTAGGGCTAGAGATATAGGGCTAGAGATATAGGGCTAGAGATATAGGGCTAGATATAGGGCTAGAGATATAGGGCTTAGAGATATAGGGCTAGAGATATAGGGCTAGAGATATAGGGCTAGAGATATAGGGCTAGAGATATAGGGCTAGAGATATAGGGCTAGGTCTAAGCTAGAGATATGGGCCCAGGGCTAGAGATATGGGCCCAGGGCTAGAGATATAGGGCTAGAGATATAGGGCTAGAGATATAGGGCTAGAGATATAGGGCTAGAGATATAGGGCTAGGTCCAAGCTAGAGATATGGGCTCAGGGCTAGATATATAGGGCTAGAGATATAGGGCTAGAGATATAGGGCTAGAGATATAGGGCTAGGTCCAAGCTAGAGATATGGGCCCAGGGCTAGAGATATAGGGCTAGAGATATAGGACTAGGGCTAGAGATATAGGACTAGGGCTAGAGATATAGGGCTAGAGATATAGGGCTAGAGATATAGGGCTAGAGATATAGGACTAGGACTAGGACTAGGGCTAAAGATATAGGACTAGACTAGCAAACAGGGCTAGGGCTAGTGAAACAGAGAGATATAGGGTGGATATATAGGGCTAGGGCTAGATATATAGGACTAGGGATATAGAGCTAGGGCTAGGGATAATGTGGCATAATTCTGGCTAAGGCTAGATGGGTAACAACTTTGACCTTTGAACCTTGCTGGTTTATCCTGGGCTTGACCACAGCAGCACTGGACCTGCATTGAAGGGCTTCCCTCAACACAGTAGCTATCAGTGGTAACATCTCGGCTATTAAGGTCCTAGAGCTAGGGCTAGGGCCGGTTCACACTATCAGTGGCACAGCTTAGCATTGCGCTGCATAGCATTCAGTTAGTGAAAATGACCTTTGACTTTACTACTAGCTTACTAGAATAGACGATGACAGCAGAGAAGAAGAGAGGGATTTGATAAAGCTTTGGGATAGTTGGAGGGGAAGGAAGAGAAAGATGGTGGAGATCTCTAGCTAGCAACTAGCTCTAGCTAACACTAGTTATAGTAGTATAGTTATAGGTGGGAGGGGAAGGAAGAGAAAGATGCTGGAGATCTCTAGCTAGCAACTAGCTCTAGCTAATACTAGTTATAGTAGTATAGTTATAGGTAGGAGGTAAAGGAAGCTAGAGATCTCTAGCTAGTAACTAGCTCTAGCTAACACTAGTTATAGTGTAGTATAGTTATAGGTAGGGCATAATGACCTGGCCTGCAACCAAAAGCATTTTCCTTTGCCCACATCTCTACATGTTTTTGAAGAAACTTGCCACAAATGTGAGAATAATCCAATCAGCTTTGCTTAATCAATTGCCATCTCCTAGCTAAACTGTTGATGGAGCAGTTGATCACATGTTAGATTCAAGCATTCTGATTGGCCCGACGCTAAGCTGCTAACGCTGGAGTATAACTTTTTTGTAATCGAGTGCACCATTGTGTTCCATTCATTTCCTTGTGTTGTTTGGTTCCAGAACGCGGTGCTCCTGGGAACCAGCCCTTTCTGTGTAATGTTCACTGTTTTTATTAAGCTTGATTACTACTTTTGATTGAAGGAGTTTATCCTCAAACTTTTACAACTACTTTCAGCTGACATCATCAAACACACTGAAGATCTCTCTTCATAATCTGTCTGATATGTTACTGTGCTTATTCACTCGAGCATGGAGTGGGTCACTGCATGCATTTTATATCCGATGTGTTGCCTGTGATTGTGAATGTACGTTGTCTTCATGTTTCAAATTCACCCGATGAAGAACAAAGTATTTTGGTTGAAACGATGCAGCAACAGAAACAAGAAAAACTCGTTGGAAGAGAAACCTTCAGTGAGCTTTGTCTTCTTTGTAGCTCGTCTGTCAAATAAGGAACGTACGTCGTCACTCAATCCTGTCTCCTTGTCGAACATGTTTGCCAAAGTGAAAACATAATATTTAACCTGTCATAACTTCTCTCCTGAAGGGGGTACGTTTCTCTGTTCCTGTACTGATCACCAGTGGGGGCCATGTGGTTGGTGTTTGTATGTAGTGGTAAGACTGGAACTAGCTAGAACAACATGGAACTCATATTTCTGGAAGTTGTGCTTGTACGAGGCAATGATGCTTAAAGGACGAGGCTTAACGGAGTGTGCCAAAGACAATGACTTTCTCTGAGCAATCTTCCAACTAACCAGACAAACAGACTGTGCAGTGAAACAGATTCAGTCTCGGCTCCACAGCCAAGGGCAGCAAGCGTATCCATCTTCAAAGCCAGCACGAACTAATCCAGTACATACATCTTATAAACAGTCACACGCTTCGTGTGAATCATCCAATGCCAGAGCTCTTATGCATTTCCTCTTTGCATTTTTTGCATCATTTAGCCATGATTGTATGCATGCATTTAGAAATGCCAGTGAGCTCATCGGTATCGATTTCTTTCATGCGCTT